>JAGDQP010016994.1:9238-39478 GCA_022664845.1 Lepisma saccharinum
GGACTACTGGCACCAGACGCCGGTGTTTCTAACTATTAGAAAATAGTCACATATATTGTAGCCCATCTACTGATCCTTACTTCTTATAGGAAACTTCATCTAACTGGATTGTAATTCAATCAGTGAGCGTACAACACTGAGGTACAGCTCGGTCTGGATGACAGGTGCAGAGTATGTCTCCCAGTTTTCCTGAGTAGGAAAATGTGTATTTCCAGCAAAATTATCCATGCAGTTTCGTATCCATGTCTTCTGATATGGAAATGCAGTAATTATATGCAACTAAATCCCTTCTTACATATTACTATTGTTAATCCAGCTTATGAAAATATGCCTAATAAAACCTTATAATGACATGCAAAAAAAAAAACAAGACGTTAAAAAAAAAATTTCATAATCCTCAATTTAAATATTCGTATGCAGATTACCCATGGATGATGGGCCATTTACACCTTCCAACAATCTCTCTCCTCCTATATCGCGGATTGAGCCTACGATGCCCAAAAGCAATAAATAAATTCAATCAACCAGAGATTATTTCCTCGCCTTGGATAGTTAGCTTCATAAAATAATATAGTCATCTTAAACCACTAAATTAAGGAATGTGATGGAAACTTTAATTGCTTGATTTGAAGTTTATTTATGACCTTTAGGCATGTAAGGCTCTGTCTTGTATAGGGGAGTGGAAAGGATGCGGGAAGGTGTCGGCCAGGGCCTATGTTGAAAGTGCCATCCCGCCACTTTCCTGGTGCGACTGAGGTAAAATCCTAGAAAAACTTCAGTCAGGATGGTCGACCGGTGGGATCGAACCCACAATCTCCCGAATGCTACGCCAACCTTCTACCACTGAGCTAGGGCGGGTCGGTGTTAGTTGCTTGATGCACGGTGTCTCTCTCACGCGTATAGGAAGGTAGATTGCAACCCCAGTAACATATATACGTTGAAAATACGTGGATTAAACGTTAGTTCCGAAACGTAACTTTAACGTTGTATATGTACCAAAATGTCCCCCTGTTGCAGGGTTTATTCGACGTTGAATAATTGTTGAGAAGAAACACGTTGAAATCGCGAAACGGACGATGAAGAAATGGGTTAAATTGGACAAAACAGAGCATGGTTGCTGTCTATTGGTACACACATTTACCTGAACTTTGTTCGTTGCTTTCACCATGAATGAAATACAGTATTAATTTTCCAACAGTAAATTATCCAACCGTTTGCTGTGGGATTCGAAGCTGAAACTTTTCGCACTCGTCGTTGGTAACTCGACACGCTATCCCGCCAACCACGGAGTCGCCTTGCGAGTCACTTCTCCTCGTTTACGGTATCTGTAGTAAAAGGCAGTCTTGAACGCAGTCGCCACAAATCCAGACCTGTCTTTTACCATCATGTAAGAATAAGAATAAAGAATACTTTCCTTCTTTCTTTGTTATGTTCATTATTCCTTCTTCAACACTTTGACGATCGCTGCACTATTAAATTTGTATTTCTCAATCAGTGTAATAAATCGCCTTAGATAAACGCATATAAAGCGAAATCTATGTCATAGTTGAAAACACTTCATATTAACGCCCTATTAACGAAATTAAATGTTCGTTGAAATATAGTTTAAAATTCAATCTGTTTTCAACATGCAAATGAGAACATGAGAAACGTAGTTAATTTTATTCTATTAGCTTTTAAGCACGATTTTTATGCAATTAACTTGAAAAGTCACATATGAAGCACCATATAAGACACAGTTCAATATAATACTTAAAAACATGTCACATTAACGTCCTATCAACGAAATAAAATTTTCGTTGGAATATAAACTGAAATTCAACGTGTTTTCAACATGCAAAAAAGGACACTAAATAATAGTTAATGGCATTCAATTAGCTATTAATTACAAACTTTATTCCATGAAATGAAATCTATACCATAGTTGAAAATAAAAGTTGAATCCACGTCGAACTTACATCTTATCAACATTATCAAGTCTTTGTTGAAATATGATTTAAAATTTAACGTACTTTTTTTCAACCAATAACTGTTAATCAACGAAATAAACCAAAAATCAACATTCAAAACACGTTTGTGTTCTACTGGGAAGTGTTTTCTTTTATACCTTTTTATTCACTTAATACATGTCGCGTGTATACGTTGATTAAACGAGGAAAGAAGTAGGTTCGCAGTGTTGTAAGTGCGTTTTTTTTTCATGCAAGAGGGAAACATCGGAGCAATTGGAGATAAGACGGTCTGGTAACGTACGACTTAAAAATGCAAGCACAATATTTATATAAAGAAAAGGTTCGCGTTCTGTAAACAATGAAAACAAACGGGTGATTTTATACAACTGCGGCCTTGTTTTCTGCTTTCGCGTTCTGAAAGACAGGCGTTCGTGTTCTTGAGAACGCGAGCTGTTTGTTTATATAAGCACTGATATACTTGTATTTTTCAGTCAAAGAAGTCGAAGTGTTGCCAGGTATTTTAGAGGCCAGTTGCTCAGAGGTTTCCTTATCGCATGCAAAAATCGCACTTGCAACACTACTACCTCTTTTCTTTCTTTGTTTTATCAACCTTCACACGCGGAGTGCGGTAAATGCATGTAAAGGTACAAAAAGCACGTCGCAGCCTGCTTTCTTGTACGCGCGAAAGAAACGCCATACATGAAAGGGGTCTAAAAATAAGTAAATAAATAAAGTGCGCTTTACAGGCAATGTAAAAATCCTTAATGGCAGATAAAAGAAAGGCTCAGTGTTTATTCTTTTGTTTCAATCATACAGGCTTAGGGAAGACGACAGCAGAGAACCTGGCGAGAAGAGGAGCCAAAGTAATCTTGGGTTGCCGCGACGTAGAGAAAGGAAAAAGAGTCAGAGGTAGGTCTCGCAAAGCTAGTATAAAGGCCAGTAAATTAGATTTCTTTTACATAAAACAAAATGTACTAAGTACTGAATTAATGACGCCGTGTTTTCCTCAAGGTAATAATTGCATGACTCACTTTTGTTAAAGGTTAACCTTTAACTGTACTTAAGGTACTTAGAGTTCTGCATAATCCAAAATGAATTCTATAACCAACAATATTTACCAGATTAATCTTTATGTTATAAAAGCGTGTTAATGTTACTGTAACTCTAATGTTTAATCAGCTAAAACTTTGTGTAAGTACATGAAGACCACACGAAAAGAACGTATTTGTCCGTTTATCGGTGAAATTAAGATAAAAGTGCCATTAGTTAACATGCCCGACTAAATCGTGCACAAAACTGACGTTGCACGGCCAACACTAAGCTACTCACGTGAAATTCTAAATCGTAAAATGGGTCGGGATTATAACAGTAATGGAACCGGAAGTTGTAATCGGGATTATAACAGTAATATAACCGGAAGTTGTAATACCGTTCTGACGTAATATCGTTGTGACGTAATACGTGCGCCGTAAATAAAACTTCCAAACCACTATTTGCAAGTTAGCTCTGTAGCCGACGGAGGTAGCTGTGTTGCCTGAGGTGTTAGTCTCCAACGTTGTGGGTTCTAATCCTGCCTCGGGCATGGAGGTTTGCGGGTGCTTTTAACATAGTTCTAAGGATATCCGTTGAATCAGAGGATTATAAAGGAAATAAGTTGAGACCCGTGAAATAAAAGTGTTCTTTTTTTGTAAGGGGGTGAGTGGTTAAGAAGGTTGCTTGCTAAGTATTAGACCAGGGTTCGAATCCCGATGGTGTTGAGTTCGATTGCTTTTCTTCGTTTTTTTGGGTCCAAAACATTTTATATTCTCATACCTATAAGTTAATTACCAAGGATTAGGTTACATTAGAATAATAAGGTTCGGTGATGTTTGTTGTTGTTGTTGCTATAAGCGATAGGACATGGTTGTAAAAGGAATGGTCCCTTAACCGGAAGTTACGTTTCAGTAATTCCCATTACTGTTATAATCCGCACGTCGCAAAGTGTCCTTTCCTCGCCACTTCTAGCCATTTTACAACTCGCCGTTTGTCCGCCACCTGGCGGTAGGTTTATAAAGTTTTGGGACGCTCCACGTAAACTTGAGGATGTATTCGAATATATTACACGCAAAATTTGATCGTGGGTAATGTATACTAAGGGATAAACATAGATTTTACGCACGAATATAAAGTTAAATATATTAGATTAGGTATTGAGGAATCGGAGTAAATAATAAAGTATTTCCTGAAGATTATATTAATTTAATCAATTTTAACAATGTCTTTTAAATAATTACTATATATACATCGCAAGAGTATGTCTCTATAAATTTTATTCTAGCTGCTAGATCATAATCATTTGGACTTTATTATCTATTCATATCCGTAAAACTGTTTGTTCAAACATATATCTACAATCATCATTCATTATCACTCTTCAGCAGCATCTAATTCACTCATCATGAATAACATTTACATTATTTATTATTATTATTACTAATGACAGATCCACTTTTACACGGATCAGTCATTTTGTGATGGACATGAAAATTATTATTATGCTACCATCCTAATATGTCAATACTATATTGTTTATTTTAGTTTTATTTAATGCGATTTATATCTAGATACGGGACACACGTTGGTATAATGACTCTGACTTTTTAGATACAGAGTCAAAAAGTAACCTAGCAGAACTCAGGCTGGTCTTTTCTTGCAACTAGGTTAAGACTGCAAATTGGTGAATTGTTATTACCATCTCCAAATCTGGATTAATGCAGGGGTGGCTGGTGGGATCATGGCCTTCGGGCCTCCCAACGTACGTAATGTATTTCTTGTGGAGCGTGTTATTATCGTTCAAATCATTTTGAAATGCTTTGTATTATTCATGCTCTGTTTTTGCATAGCGATTGAACAATGGCATGCTCAATAATGGGAAATTTGTAAGTGACCGTTATAGGACGTGCTTAAATTATAAAAATATGTTCATTTGATTTCTTCCTCTCCAGCAATTTTAACGAAGAGCTCGGAGCTGAAATAGCTATTTAACAAAGGGCTCTCGGTATTTAACAAAGGGATCCAGCACACCCCTGATCATATATTCTCATCAACCCATTTTCAGTATTTTGATCCTGTATTTTGAATCAATATTATTACATTTAAAGTATCTCATTTACTTCCACACTTAACATATCATGTGCCAACATGTGTGCTTTTATTACATGCGTTTCGCGGCCTCAGACATGTTGGAAATCATGCGATACCATGGATTTACTTACATATTTCGTCCGTTACATTCAACGTCATTCCAGGTCACATCAATGACGTACGAGCAAAGCGAGAGGATAAAGGTAACTTTGATATCATTGTTAATGTGTTGAGGGAATGCATAACCTTGCATGATAATAGGGGAAATACGGACATATGCTACTTAATACTATGTATGGTACTTCTATTCACACGCCGTGCTCTTTAAAATAATAACTTTACCATTTCAGATGAAATAGTTACCCTAACAGGGAACCAAAATATAATTGTAAAACATTTGGATGTAAGTTCCATGAGAAGCATTCGACAATTTGCTGAAGAATTCTTGGAAACAGAGGATCGACTTGATGTATTAATGAATAACGCTGGAACAGGAAACATTTCAGAAATCACAGAAGATGGCCTTCCGTTAACAATGGCCACCAATTACATTGGACCTTTCTTGCTAACCCATTTACTTTTAAGTAAGTACTTATTTGGTTTCTAATGTGGTTAACTTCTAGGTGACTAAACAGAACACATCCACTCCAGAGTACCAATTTTTGAAATGCATTCAACACTTTCCATTGTCTTCTGGTTCATATCAATTCACCTGACGAATGAGATGATAAGAAAACGATAATCATTATAGCTTCCGAAAAGGTTAGTGTAGGAAAGGAGACATTGTTCCAAATAGAGACAGAGAAACAGTAGATAAATACATAGTTTCAATGTCTCCGAGTACATCTCTGTTTTCCAGGTCTTTTAGAAGCTATCTCCAGAAGATTAGATTTCTAATTTGTAGGTCTCAAAGGAGATTAGATATATATACAGCTTCCAGGTTCTCGGATAGAATAAATGAATATAAAGTGGAGATTGTCAGATAAATATTCCAGAGATTCCACTTGAATCTACTCGAAAATCCATGCAACGTACGCCACTGTTTCATCCAGACACCAAGGTATTGAAAATATCCACCAAGTATTCAAGAAGACATTTCAAGCGAGTCATCAGCACATATAAAAAAGCAAGGCAGTCAGTAACGACAAGAGTCAGAGAACCAGACAGAAAAAGGCCAAAATTCTAGTCTACTTTATACTATATCTAACAGTCTCAGGCTCCTCGTTCCTCTAGTATCTCCGCTAGCAACAAAGGATATCAGGCCAATGTCGGTCCAATAGTGGGCCAACCTTAATTGATATTATCCGCTACTGGCCCCGTATTGGGCCAATATTCTATGCTGCTAGGGAAAATACTAGAGGAAAGAGAAGCCTAGCCTGAGACTGTTAGGGAAAGTATAAAGTAGACTAGAATTTTGGAACGATATTCTGTAATGCTAGCGGAGATACTAGAGGAACGAGGAGCCTGAGACTGTTAGGGAAAGTATAAAGTAGACTATGATTTTGGAAGGATATTCTGTGCTGCTAGCGGAGATACTAGAGGAACGAGGAGCCTGAGACTATATCACCGCTGTGATATTAATGAGTAATTTTGATCATCTATCTTTTGGGTAGTTTTAATGAAAATTTTCTGGCAAGCACAATTTGTGATATTTTCTCTTTATTGTAGTATATATTATTCAGATAAAGATATGATCGCAATTCTTGGTTCATAAATGCGTATGTAAAACATTGATATGTTTTTTCCACAAGGTTACTAATGTGTTGACTCACTGTGGGAAACGTTCAGAAAGTGCGTCTCACAACCACACTTTTTTACGTTCTTTTCTTGCGTAGAGACAGAATCTAGTCGCCTCATGATGGCCCATCGCCTTCATGAACACCTGGGTCATTCTTTTTTCTACGCAGAAGCTGCACTATGTAGAGCAAGAGCACACTAAACCATATGTTCACAGTCGTTTAGGCTCGTTTTTTGTTACTGTATCATGTATATATGTATTTAGGATAACATATATAAACTTAAATTGTAAATGTCAATATTCTTTCTTGTTATACGTTAATTTTTATGTGAGAAGGGAGAAAAATACGCCACTTACGACTCATACGACTCTTTTTTTCTCTTCCCACGGTAGTATAGCTGCGTGACGTTGAATCACTTTGATTTTGACGCAAAATCTTGATGTCTTCGTCATATTTAGATTGATAGAATACAAGACCGTAGCTAATCAAGCTCATTTTGTGTTATTTTATCGTATGTTTGTATATCCGTGTAACCTATGTGAGCTTAGAATGTAAGAGCCAATGTTCATTGTAATTATATGTTAGCTTATATATGTCTTAGTGACTCAATTACCTTATTTGGGTATGTAGCGAACAACAGCTCACGTGACCACATGAGAGTCAGAATGCTCGTCATCTTTGTCAGTCAGTCGGTTTTGAAAGTTTGAAGATTCTACCACACAAATCAGTCGTTTCCTATGTATGTGCTATTGTTTTCGTTAGCTATTATAGTAGCGAGCCAAAATTGTTCTGATCACGTGAAGATACTTGAGGGACGAGGATCCTGAGACTGTTAGGGAAAATACAAAGTAGACTAGAAATTTGGGAGGATATTCTGTGCTGCTGGGGGAGATACTAGAGGAACGAGGAGCCTGAGACTGTTAGGGAAAGTATAAAGTAGACTAGAATTTTGGAAGGATATTCCGTCCTATGAATATCGGATTACGCTGTCTCACTTACCGATAGGCCATAAACCCGGGTCAAACCAGACCCTGGTCCATCGTCTCTAGTTTCCAGTATTCAAGAGTCAATGTGTTGCTATCACTTGAAGCATGTCCAGCTGTAGTATCCGTGGTTGTCAGCTACTGTCTGTTAGTTTCTGCTGCGAGACATTAATTGGTTCAAAGCCTGCTTCCAGTTAGTGTCGGTAAGTGGGGTTTTGATTGGGATGCTTATGACAAAAATGTACAACTTCTGAGCTTTATTCGTCAATCTGTATGGTTACACCCTATGTTTCTGGTTCTCCTAGAAGATTAGTAATCTACATTCTAGGTGGTCTCAATCTGGGTTTAATATTTGAAGGGTCCATGGGACAATAATGGTAAACCACACTGAGAATGAATTGAGATATTACGCTAGGAAAATTCATTCTCCCATGCTGGCTTATGGGGCTTCCCATAAAGAAATTGACACTATGCGGCCATTTGTTGTTTTTAACTTGAGCTTTTTCCAGTCAGTAGAAATGAGTGTAAGCATTCTATTTCTGTAGTCAACCAATTTTTTTTAATAATGAGGGTCACCATTGTTTCCCTCCGGAGCCTTCATATATCTTCTAGGTCTTCAGGTATATTACAAATTTAGATTCAAAGTCACAAAAAGTTTGTTATCTAAATTATTGGACTCCAAGAAAATTAGATTCTCCCGATAAAGTATCCTTGAGTTCATATTCTGTCCTCAATAATCAAACTGTTTGTGTGCCATATCTGTTTCAATAGTTGAACGCTAACAGAAGAAATGCATAAAAAGTACATATGCAACAAATATGCCAACATTAATAACTGTATTTTCATTTATTTTTTTACAGATTTATGTCGAGATTCAGCACCTTCCAGAATTATAAATATTACCTCATCGTTATATAAACAGATCTTGTGGAGTGACCTGAAGTATCTTAAAACACACGACACTTTAGCCAGTTACTCGTATTCGAAGCTGTTTCTTAACATGTTTACAGTAGATCTGGGCAACGCACTTCAAGGCACAGGTAGTATACTGACCATGTTTTGTTGAAAATACGTAACATACAGGGTTCTGAAATAATTGCCAAACTTTGGGAGCTGATTTCCTTTACATGAAAACAAGAAAAAACGTACCTTTGAAGAAAATTTAATACATGCATTTCGGAGATACAGAAACTCAAAATTAAGGCAGCATCCTTACAAATGACGTCACATCTCAACAAAAAAGCTTGTGCCATTCTTTTTAGGAACACACTGTATAATTCCAGGATGTGTACAATACTTCTTTGGAACTTTGATTAGTAGATATAGACAACTTATTATCCAACCATAGTTAATATCTAACCATAACAAAATTCATCTCATTTTGACTTTATTTAAAGGTCTAACATTAAATATGTCCGTCTTGGTCCATACATCATTTATTTATTTATTTACCTTTAACCCTGGAATCATAATGTGAAGTTTGCAGCCTGAAATCATAACTGTTAGTAAATTTTGCACGCATTATTTATTTCAGCAAACAAACATACTGCACTCTAGCGACAGTATATTTTAGCAGCTTAATCTGGATAAAAGTCCATTATTAAGACGCGTTTGTCGCATGAGTCAACACGCTTGTTATCGCTGCAGGTATTCAGTAGTCGTCATTTTTGGGAAGGCTTCTGATTAACAGCTGATTTTGTGCTTTTCGTCTTCTTCTCCACTGAAATTTATGATCTGTTCAATTTCACTAAAAGAAAGAACCTTTTCTTTTGGCCATTTTACAATCAAAACAGCGCAACACTAAAAGAATAGTGTGAAATGAACGTAAGGACGTGTCTGACGAAAAAGACAATAAAAACAACAGTTAATCAGAAGCCTTCCTAAAAATGACGACTACTGAACACCTGCAGCGATAACAAGCGTGTCAACTCATGCGATAAACGCGTCTTAATAATGGACTTTTATCAAGATTAAGCTACTAAAAATATATTGTCGCTAGAGTGTTTGTAGGAGGACTGTGTTCCCAAACTGAAGTGTAAATTTTACGGATGATTATGATTTCATGTGAACATCACTAATTTCAGAGGGCATATCATCGGTTGAGAATTATAAGGCTCTATCTAAGATTAAACTCCTATGTAGTTAGAACCTTATCATTTTCAGGTAACGATATAGGCCTAAAGTTTAACGTCTTGAGTGACTGCACGTACAAAGTCAAGATAGTATTCCAACTCCTTCCATATTTATTGTTGCATATCAATATCCATGTTAGGGAATGCTACAATAACTCTCGATCGTGGGTCTCGACGATGATAACCATTGTCGTACGAAAAATATTGAACGAATTTCACATTTAATTACATAGAACCCAGTACTGAATTAACATTAGCTACAAGACTGTATGTAACCCATACCACTGAACCGAGGTCAAAGCTGGCCGCAGGTGATCGATACAAGGTTTGAAAGAGACTCCTTTAGTTCAAACTTTTATCACACAGTGATGTTACCAGAAATACTAATTTGCGTTATAAACAGAGCTAAAATAGGTCACCGGATCAAGTTTGTTACCGAGTGAATCAGGAGCGTATCCTGTGGACTATCTAAACTATCACCACAGCCTAAGCTTGTACTCAAATATTTTCATCTGCACAGGCAATATTAATTTACATTAAAGGGAGTCCCGAACACATATCATCATCATCATTAATACTATGTGTGACCTACGTACCCTCTTTCTACTTATCACTTTGGCTAGTGGTAGTCCAAGCTGGGTCTATGTTTGGGACCCGCCCTGACCTGATGACCCGATTTCCATCCGGTTGCCCAGAGAGTAAAGTAGAGAGATTTTAATAATTTTATTACAGACTGTTGGATTTCAACAGTGTTTCTTTTAAGGGTGATCTGGACCTCCAAAACAAAAAGAAAATAAGACGCCGAAAACTTTCTAACCATAGTGGTACTAATAACATATGAAAATAGTCTCACATCCCCGGAAAGAACAAATATACCCCGAAGGGTTATTCTGAAGACTTTTGTGTTATCAAGTGAAAGATCTTGGAAATGAGGTTCCGTTTTTTTCATTATTTATGATAGTGCAAAATCGTAATTCACTGTCAAGCAAATGTGGCAACGTCTCACTCAACTTCGACGTACAGCTACCAGACTAGGCGTTCAGGTCATTTGAGTCAAGACTGTGTCATCGGGTCAGTTTGGCTCAGGCCGGGAGAAGGATAGTGGAATGGAGAAAGTAGGAAGAAATGGAGAAAACCCGAAATAGAACCACTCACACGACGTTTGTCCACCACAAAGCCCACGTATCACGAGAAGGGATCGAACCGACAACCCCAAGCACCCGAGCCACTGTGGTCCCTCAGATAGATAGATATAATATATAGATTAGTAAATTGTTATTAACGTCCTAAACGAGCTGGTGAGCTTGTAAGAATGAGACCTACAGTTTTCGGTAAAGTGGGCTCCGAGCCACTCCGTTGCATGGACTCGGCCAGTGATTCCGCCAGCCCTCTCCTGTGCGGGTGTCACCCCCAAATTCACCAGAACACCCCCAAAGTTTTAAAAAAGTAGAGTCAAAAATCAATAGAGACCCTGCACATCTTTACTTACACCCTCCCAATTTTGACTTTACACCGCAACTGAAAATCCTGACGGAATCCCTGGACTCGCACGATTTAAACTCATGACCACGTGAACAGAAAACGAGCGCTCTTACCTCTCTACCTTCTCGAGGTCATAATATACAGGGTCAATGGTAATTCGAAATGTTCCCGTGAAGAGGTTAGAGTACGTACAATTTGCAATAAATTGAGCCACAATATGTATAATAAAAAATTGATAGTTTTCGAGATATTTTTTTTAGTGTTTTCGGAGAAAAATTCTCCCCAGAGAGATAGTACTGTAAACTACACATCAGTGATATTTGGTATTTACTAGTCACTGTAGATCATAAGAAATTTTACTGAAGCAAAATTATAGCAAAACTTAAATATGGAATAAATAAGAGGATAAAAAGTACGAGGGATAACAAAAATGGGGTGGCAGCGTCATGTGAAGCTATTACCAAACAGTGACAAGACAGGCAACGTACAAATAGCTTTAAAAACTGCGCTGTTTTATGCACTTTCGCCACAGTTATTGAAGTCTGTGAATGACTTTCTAGTTTTCGAACAAAACAAAAACAATGTTGTGGTTTGGCCCCAGTGTCGGATGATAGAAACGAAACGAAAATGTAAACAAAATAAATCAGAAAGAGAACCGTTGGGCAGAGTCTAAGTAGAAAGACATGCTCAGTAACTAGTTATAGGTGAAGATCATAGATGTCGTTCAAAACAGAAACTAAAAATCTCTTGACATTCATAATAATATTACAACAAGAGAGCAAGATATGCTATATGCAAAGACTGAAATAAGGAGTAATCTAAAAGATTGTCATGCGTGTTCTTCGTGGGTTTTAATATAAGAATGTATGGGTTCTCGAATTGAAGAAACTAGCTAAGTACATTAAAATAATTGTCAATATAATCAGTGAGCAAAAGATTGCCTTTCCTCCAAGTTAGTAGCACTAAACACCTTTGTTATATTCGAACTTACATTGTATAACATAACAAGTCAATAGTTATTTTGTTTACTGATTATAATACCGACTATATTAATGTACTAAAATAATTTCTCCAATTCTGTTACACACATATTCTTGTATATAGAGACGAACTTTTTTCGCTAATGCGATCTGTGCGAAACGTTAAAAAAAATGCGTATATTTTTTAGGGAACCTCAAACTTCTCGTTTTAGAACCAGATCACGTTTATATTCTCGCGAATTTCTGCAAAATTGGGCATTACTTCCGATAAATACGAATAAAAACGAAAAGGTGGAGTTCGTGCTAATTCTTGCTAATAATAACTAAAAGCGCATTTCCAATATTATTTAACTTAAAAATCGTTGTATTTTACCAAAAACGTGCACGACGCTTTACATTTTTGCATTAATTTCTATGTTTTAGTGAATACATTAGCTAGAATGTGCACCTAATCTCAAGGTATATCCTCATTTTTGTATTACATACACCTTACTACCAAAAATATACTGTTTACAAAGTACCACAATTTTTGATTAAAGGCTGTGCTAAACTTTAAAAAATAAATGCGACATAAATGCTAAAATTGTGATAATTAATGCTATAAAATATCAAAATTATTGCCAGAAAGATTCGTCTCTAATTATATCACAACCCACGAAGAAGGCGCATGACAATCTTTTAGATCATTCCTTTTTCAGTCTTTGCATATAGCATATCTTGCTCGCTAGTTGTAATATTATTATGAATGTCAAGAGATTTTTACTTTCCGTTTTCAACGACATCTATGAACTTCACCTATAACTAGTTACTGAGCATGTCTTTTAACTTAGACTCTGCCCAACGGTTCTCTTTCTGATTTATTTCTTCAGATTTTCGTTTCTACTGTGTATGCTTTTGCCATGTATGTATCGGCTTAAATTCATTGAAAGCAATATAATATATAAAAAAGTAGTTTCATAACTATTACGAAATATCATACCATTGAACTGTAAATTAAGACATCGGATTGATAGACGTTTTGAAAATTAAGATAAGTCTCCATTTATTGCATAATAAACCAAGTGACGTTTCGAACACACATATTAGCTTATGTTTTTGAAATTACAACTTTCTTCTCTGTACTCGAAGGCAATATCACTTGTATTCGTCTCTTGTGTTATATTTGCCTGTATTAATTTTTCCAGCTGTTTATCCAATTGTGCTCTTAAAGCGACTGGAACATTAGGTGATCTTTGGTGGAAGGAAGCTGATTTGTCTATACGTATGCGATGAACGTATCGTTCGAACGATTCTACGTCACTAGGAAAGTAAGAGAAAGTATCTCTATATTTGTACAAAAGTTTATGGATTTTGAACCTTCAACTTGCATCCAAATTTGGGTTTATATCGAATAATTTTCTATGAATTTCAATCTTTCTTCAGAAAATCGAAATCAGTTCCTCTCAATTCAGAAATATTGTAATCGCCTATTAGGAGAATGCTGCTTTCTGGTGGTAATACTCTATGTATAAAATCAAAATAGTCCTGGTATACTGAAATAGGAGACGCAGGTACAATATAGACAACACACAAAAATATACAAGTAACATTATTTACGAAAAGGTTGGCTAAAATACAGACTACACCAGGGATATCAGGGGAGGAAACTTACTGCACTCGAAATGTTTTATTTATAACCAACAGAACTCCACCCCCAGATTTCTTACAAGAGAAAGCAAGATTTCCGTCAGTTCTTAACACTACGTATCGTGAATCAAAAAGTTCAGAATCAATATGACTATCAGTGAGCCAAGTCTCAATTCGAGAGAAGGGGTCGTAGTTATTGTTTAAAATGTTTTCATACAAGTTGTTTATTTTGGTTCGAAGGCCACGCGTATTTCTTACGTATAAACTAAAGTTTGCTTGCTTCCCAGAGGTTACACTTTATGTCGGATGTACTGAGTTATTTCCGCCACAATTGATACACGGGAGTGGATTTTAGCCCTTAACCAGTTTTATTATAAAATATAATAATGCTAATAAAATTTAGATAGAAGGATGACTTCTGCAGGCTTCTTCTTCTTTGGATGTTAGTTCTGGGATAAAGGATTGCACCGGTTACGTAGGCAACTGAGTACGGATCTGTTTTAGGTACGGGTTAAGTGCAAATCAATTGCGTAGCCAACTGAGTGTCAGGTGTTTGTACCAATTGCGAAGCCAACTGAGTACAGACAGAAGTCTAGTTAAGGTAAGAATACATACAAGTTGCGTAGCCAACTAAGTACTAAGGAATGTTGCTGTTGCGAAGCCAACTGAGAACGGAGGAAGGAGAGGAGCTGACCACCCAGGGGCCAGTGCCTTGCGTTGGTCCATTTTATAGGTGATTGGGAGTCTTCGTTCTTCTCCTTCGGTGACTTTAGCTCCGTCTGCTGTTTACTTGTAGAGTTGTCTGTCGTCTGCTCCTACTTATGTGTCACTACTTGTTTACATCACTTTTACACATGTTTGTCCTTTAAACATGATTGCTTTGTTTACGTAATGTCCACGTGTTCAGAAGATACGCGGAACATTGCAGTATAACGTACACATTAAATAAAGAATGCATATTGACTTCTCATCTATTCCAACGTTCTTGTACATTGAAAACGCGAGGATGCATTTCCACGCAACCGTACACTCTGTCATCTGTTTCGAAGTATAGTACGTATCTAAGGATTGTTGATTCGATACAAAGCAAAAAACAAACTAATAATGATAACACATTTAAAAACACCGCTCTCAAAACAAGCGAATAACGTAACTACGAACTGTCACAGTATAGCCAAATCTACATTTGAAATAACTAACGATAACCTTAATTAACCCCTTGGCGGTTTGGTTTCCATCATCCGACACTGGGGCTCAAGGACTATACCACAATATTGTTTTTGTTTTGTTCGAAAACTAGAAAGTCTTCCACAGACTTCAATAACTGTGGCGAAAGTTCATAAAACAGCGTAGTTTTTAAAGCTATTTGTACGTTGCCTGTCTTGTCACAGTTTGGTAATAGCTTCACAGGACGCTGCCACCCCATTTAAAATTTTTGTTATCCCTCGTACTTTTTATCCTCTTATTTATTCCATATTTAAGATCTTGCTATAAGTTTGCTTCAGTAACATTTCATATGATCTGCACTGACGAGCAAATACCAAATATTCAAAACAGACTTCTTCACTGATGTGTAGTTCACAGTACTATCTCTCTGGGGAGCGTTTTTCTCCGAAAACACTAAAAAGATATCTCGAAAACTATCAACTTTTTTATTATACATATGGTGGCTCAATGTATTGCAAATTATACGTACCATAACCTTTTCACGGGAATACGTCAAATTACCACTGATCAAACTGAATTGAACTCAAACTGAACTGTTCACTTTCTTGCTGTTGTTAGTTCAAATAATTTGAACTGATATCATATAAATTAATACATTTAGAAATAAAGTCAATTATAAACGTAAAAAATCAAGATTTCGATTCATACATTGCTACAATATTCCAGAAATGAACTAAAACAATATATGACATGCGCTCAAACTACCAGTCAATGTGGATCCGAATCCTGCTATTATGCCATTATTTTTACAATATATAAGCAGGCGTTGCCAGCTCATGTGGTAAAATGTTTAGGAGCTTTCCCATTATTATACACCGTATAAACTGTACCTTTGAATTGTGGGTACAAAATTGCAATTTTGTACCCACAAATTTTTAAGAGGCAGTGGCGAACCCAGTGTTGCGTTTAGAGGGGTGTTTTTATGCCTTCCAGTTCTTGGAAGGGTACACATTAAGAGAAACAAAAACGATGGTAAAATATGAAACCCTGTGTCCGTCACTGATTCTAAAAAAAAAATTGGGTTACATTATACCGCATACTTTTAAGAGGCAGGGATGGACCCAGAGATTCATATTTTGCCTTCGTTTTTGTTTCCATTCCACAATTGGCATTTTTGTACGTACCCACAATTCAAAGGTACAGTTTTTGCAGTGTACGTACAGAACTTGTAAAATAGAGAAGGGTGCCTGCTTTAAGTCAAACCATAGACAGAAACTTGTTTGATTTCAATGGTTCAATTTGTTCATCGTATCAAATGTTAACATTATTTCTTCATGATTACCCTGTATTTTTAATCTAATCAGATATTTATTTAAAATTGTGTATTTTCTTTCCCTTAGGAGTCACTGTAAACTGTGTACATCCTGGCGGCGTTAACACAACTATCTTCAAAAGCAACTCACTTCCAATAGTGAGGCTACTCTTGGGTTTTATCACCCCATTCTTCAAGGTAAGAATTCTAAGTTCCAGAATTACTCATTGAAGATCACAGAAAAAGAACGTACTATGTCCATTGTTAGCAAAACTTGACATAAAAGTGTATAACGGATCCTGGTCGTGTGTGGTGTCCACTCACATGTGGATGGCTATTCATATGTCTTGTTGAAGTTATAAACTGCAAGTTCTATAACTACGTTCTTTAGTATTGTAATGAATGTTTGAATTATTAACACTTTTATTGAACTGCATATATTATATATTTTATTGAATTATTTAACACAGAGGCAATAGGGATGTATAAAAATTTACGTTTAGGTCAGAGTAGTGACGCAAAAAGGCGACATCTCTGCGTATTAATCTGTTATTTCGTGTGTTAGAAAGCATATATGTGCATGTGTGAATGTATACAGGATGTAACTTAATTAATGTAACAAACGTTGGGAGGTGATTCCTGACACCAAGATAAGCAAAGTGGCCCTATGAACATATAGCGTATTGGGCAGATTGTCAGAGTTAGTGAGAACCGAAAGCGTGGGAACAGTAAGTTTGAAGCGGTAGATATCGAAAACCAATAAGCTTAGAGATTGCGGTCTATGAAAATCTAGCGGTGGCGCTGGTGTTCAATATGTAGTTGCTCAGTTCACACACACAGGTGGCGCTGGTGTTCAGTAGTTGCTAGGTAGGCACACACAGGTGGCGCTCGTGTTAAGTAGTTGCTCTGCTCAAACACAAATGGGGCCTTTGTGTGCAAGATGCGACAATACTGGAGTGCGGTCATTGTGCTGCGAGTGTTGAATAGGTGGATTATTCCAACCGCGAACAGGTCGACATGCTATTCATGTACGGCCCTACAGATGGCAATGAGCTGAAACAGCACGACCCTATCAGGAGCGTTTTCCTAACAGAGGCCAACCATTAGGATGTTTGCAGTAATTTATCGGCGCGTGTGTGAAACAAGGTCCGTACTAGCTGGTACCATGTGGAAGGTGGTCGACCCCATCGTGTACGAACAACTGTTATGGACGAACGTGTGTTAGAAGCTGTGAACAATGAGCCACGTACGAGTTCGTGGTAACTACTCAGCATGTTAGTCACATGACTGTGTGGCATGCGTTACATGAAAATGCCTTCTACCCATCCCACCTGCAAAGGGTACAAGGACTGACAGAAGCGGATTCCAACCACGTGAGGCATTCTGCCAGTGGTTCATTCAACAGACCACTACCATCATGCTGTATCTGGCATCAGTACTGTTCACTGACGAGGCCACGTTTGGAAGGGATGGTATAGTCAACATGCATAAAACACACACGTGGGCAGATGCACATCCCCATGGTACGGTTGTCACTCATCATCAACAACAATTTGGACTCATGTGGTGTGGTATTGTACATGATGAACTGATCGACCCATACATGCTACCCCGAAGACTGAATGAAGCACAATATTTGACCTTCCTGCAGGATACACTGCGCAATTTTTTTATTTAGGGGGGCCCACCTTTCCACCCCTGTCTCTCTGCGTTCTTTGCACAGGTTAGGTCGTGCACTTGCAAGGGCGTGCAGCGCGCACTACTTAGTGCTTCCCAGCCTGGGGCAGGCTTGTCCCTGGAGATTGTTGGATTGCCGGAGTTCCGAAATTCCAACGATCTCCTATGTTCCGTCTGTCTGAGACAGGTGGTGTTGCGGGACGGTCTTTGTGACCCGGCGTCCGGAATGTTCTCCGGGCCTTTGTTCCTAAGTTTGGAACTTTTGCTGGGAGGGAAGTCCCTATCCACATATATGCTTTATTTCATACGAATTACATATATTACATAGAAGACAAACGCAAGACAACACAGGACAAAACAAACGTTAAACTGGAGTTAGGCTTCTTCTTCTTTTCTTCGCACCTTCTGCTTCCCTGTAACGAAATAAAGAAAAAAACAAAGGTATTTTTTTAGTCTCTTCTTCTTCTTTGCTGCATCTCAATTTGTCACAGGGCCGCTTATTTCACTGGAAAGTCCAGCTTGGCTATTTCTGTTCCTCCTTCTTTCTTCATACAGTTGGATATATGCATGTCTATTCTTCTCCATTCACACTCACACACACTCTTGGGATTATTCACTAAGCTTCTGTGGGGTGCGGCTTCCGCAGCCCACATATACATTAGTTCTGTTTTCATACATAATTCCTCATTCTACACTTTTTCACTTCATCCTGGTCCCTCTACCATTTCATTCACACTCTCACACTAATTGAGTGCCTTTTGCAGGATTTCCGTACAAAGCATTCTGCTACTGGTTTTCAGCAGCTCTCAAGTAGTCTTTTATATTGCTCGAGTTTGTTGTTTTTTCGACTTGGTTGTACTGTTTTAACGCGCAAGACGTTATATTTTGTCTATGTCTATTGTTCAGGATCTGTTATTCGCGCTACACGGTTGTCGCGGTCGCGGTTCGCGTTTGCCACGGTTGTGAATCTCGGCTGTTGCGGCTTCTAGCTGTCACAAAGAAAGCTCACTGGTTGCAGTTCTGAGTGTTTTTACATACGTCCCTCTCACGGTCTCCCAGCCCCGGCCACAAATTTTCTTCTGTGGTACTCTGAAACTTTGTTTGCCGTTTTCCGGAGGACCACCACCAGTTCTGGAGTTCTCAGAACTGTGTAAATAGGCGTATCTCCCAGGGTAGCTCTCTGTTCATTAACCAGTTCGTTTGTTTCCTCACACCTTAAAACTGTGTGCTCCGGGGTCGAAACCACTCCACACTCTCGGCACATATTATCCTCTACAAGCTGGAGATCCCGTAGCTTCTGTCTGTATGGGCCATGACCGGTTATGAAATGCATTAGGCCGCCTTCTATTTCAAGTTGCAGTCCGACTCTCTCCGCCACGTCCGGGAAAAAGCTGAAGACTCTTCTCGCTTTTGTTGTTGTCTCCCATTTGTCTTGCCACGCTCTGATTAAGATTTCTTGTATTTCTTTCCTGTCTCCTGCTGTTTGGTGTAGAATTGTTCTGACTTTGTTTTCGTTGTTTTTCTTTAACCAATACGCGGCTCCTAATCTCTTAGTTTGTAGGTGCATCGGCATTGTTGCTGTCGCAATCTGAAGCGCCTCCACTGATGTTGTTCGATATGTTCCCGTTAGCCGTAGCAGGAGTTGTCGTTGCGATCTGTCAATAATTTGTTTCTGTCTGATGTCGTCCATGCGGTGACACCATGCACTGGCGGCGTAACCTACTACTGAGCGTATTATGACGTCGTGGTACGTTCTTATTATTTTTAGTGGTATACGATACTTTTTGTTGCAATGTTTACTATTTTGTGTGCTACTTTGTTTGCTTTGTTTTTTACTTCAGTTATATGTTTTCTGAAATTTAGCTTCGGAATTAGCCGGTCTCCAGACCTGAATCCACTGAATTTTTATTTGTGGGGACACATTAAAAGTGTGGTGTATGCTACTCCTGTCAACGATGTCAACGATTTGGAAGAGCGTATCCATAACGCCAGTGCAACTGTTCGCCATGATCCAGGTATCTTCGAACGAGTTCACCAATCTATGATCTGGCGTTGTCATGCATGCATTGCTGTCCATGGCGGACACTTTGAATATCTCCTGTGATGTGCCCGACGAACGTACGTTTGTGCTCTCTGCACTTCAATAGCTACCGCTTCGAACGTACTGTTCCCACGCTTTCGGCCCTCGCTAACTCTAATAATATGCCTAATATGCTATATGTTCATAGGACCTTTTTTGCTTATCTCAGTGCCAGGAATCACCTCCCGACGTTTGTTACATTAATTAAGTTACACCCTGAAAAATTTAACTTTGCTCCCCATAGGGAAATGTCTAGATCCGCCACTGCATAGTCTATGTACCTGTGTATCTCAGAAACACTAGAGCTCCAAATAAAAGGAAGATGGTAAATTTCACAAAGATTACACAACAACTGGGCAAAACTCCTACGCAACACCTGAGAAAACAGGGTACTATAAAGTCCTTCCCATTATGTAGCAGTGTTACTTAGTACACACATCTTTACAGGTGACATCTGTTTTCATTTTAAAGCTTAAAAGATTATAATATAAGAGGAGAATATTACAAATATATATTTTTTAATCTAATGTTGAACTTTTGAAACTTTCTCTTGTACAGTCAATAAAATGGACAAAGGACTATCTTTTCCTGTGCTCTTCAATCAAAGGGCCCAGCTGAAGGACATTTTATGTCCATTTCCCTTAATTTTTCAGGAGAGCTAAAAAAACTGTTTTCCCAAGGAAAGACAAAAACAATCTCGATTTTTTACCGTATCATTTTTTTTAAGTTAGGGGTGCTCTCAAGGATTTGGGAGCTGACCTTCCACAGGAGGGGTCCGGCGGAATCACTGGTTGTTGTTTAAGCAGTAGTAGGAATAACAATGAAATCATATGTACTTTTTACTTCCCCCCTATTTTAATTGACGCCCTTAAGAATAGAATAATGTGAACATTTTTTTTTTAAAATTCAGATATCAGGCTGACGCACTATCCGGGATTCATTTTAGAAAAGTCGGCTATAGCTACCGGAATTTTGCATAATATCGATAAAATCTGGTTGGCAAAAAATTCTGATCATCTCACGTAGAGTTTATGCTTCACCCGATTATATATCCGTTATCAGAATACGTTGTATACAGATGATATCTACGTTGTATCTACATTTGACCATCTGTAATTTTAAGAAAATAACACGTACCTGAATGAAGAACTGGTAAACTTTATTTTATATGGGCTAGTCTAGAAACTTTGGACTTCGGCCCGTCACGATTCGAAGTTAGCTGTTAAGTGTTAAAATCCACACCCATGCCCCTGCCGGGACTCGAACCAGGGACCTTCGAACCGATGGCCTACCGCCACAGACCGCTCCGCCACTCGGCCGGCGAATGAAGAACTGACTCTTGAAGCCGGAGCTAGTCGTGGACATTTTTACTTTGTTTCGTGGCAATTTTAAACCTAGATAGCACCCAAGTTTACCCCGAGTTTGTACTAGCCTTATTTTCCCCTTGCAGTGGTCAACTTCCGCATAAAGTATGTTTAAATGTTGTAGCAAAATTTCAATTACACACTTGACGCATCAAAGTTTGCTGCAAAATTGGAATTACAATTTCCAGTTTTGCAGCATTTGTAATTCCAATTTTGCAGCAAACTTGGTGCATCAAAGTTTGCTGCAAACACACACACCTTTCTTGAACATGCTACGTGAAGAATAAATTACAGTAGCTCCTCCGGTCGATGGGATATTGTTTTTTAGTCTTTTTATTGTGTATAAAGAAAGAAAAGATTAATTGTCTCAGTTGAATTGTTACGACTCATTCGGGAAAGAAAGTATACAGTGAAATACGTAAACTGTTTTTAACACGTGTTTTGACTTGTGGAAGTGCCTGCAAGAAAAACACTGACAAGCGACAACTGGCACCTGGTACTTTAGTGTTGTATCATGCATCTCGAAAACTACTGCGGAGAGTGGGTTCGATTCCCAACAGGATGATGTTTTAAAAAATACTGTACAGTAACTTTTTTCTTTTTTGTACATACAGTAGAGTATATACATTTTCACATTGTATATAAACAACTAACCTGATACAGTATCCTGATACGATTTGGAATTCTGAAAAAAAACGGTTCAAATAGTGAAGATGTGTCTCAGCGACCCCATAAGTAGAGTACGGATATTTAATAATATGTCAGATAGTTTCAAGATTCGCAACAAATTGAAATAAGACGATGCCTTGTCACCACCACTGTTTAACTTTGAATTAGAATTTACGATTTTAAAAATTAAAGTGGACAAAAAGGGACTGACATTAAATGGTTTGAATCAGCTGTTCATATACGCGGATGATGTAGATTTAATAGGGGACGATACAGATGCACTTCAAAGCAACACCGATATCTTAGTAAATATAAACATAAGAATTAAGGATGAGGTCATAGAGAAAGTAAACAAATTTAAATACTTGGAAGTATACGTACCAAACAAAAATGAGGTCACGGAAGAAATAAACAGTCGCTTAGTATCGGGGAAACGCATGTTTCTATTCAGTCAAAAAAACTTCTAACATCGCGATTAATATCAAGGAAATTGAAACTGAAAATATACAGAACGGTTATTCTGCCGGTAATACTTTACGGTTGCGAAAGCTGGAGTACGACCCTAATAGATGAACATAAATTACGTGTGTTTGAAAATAAGATTTTGAGAAAGATATACGACCGAAACGGGACGAGATGACTGGAGAGATGAGGAGACTGCATAATGAAGAACTCCACGGACTATACGATTGTAAAAATAATGAAATCGCGAAGACTAAGGTGGTCGGGCCATGTAGCTCAGATGGGGGGAAAACGAATATTATATTCTATCCTGGTTGGAAGGCCGGATGGAAGGACACCATTGGGAAGACCAAAACGTCGTTTGGAGGACAATAAATATTAGAAGAGATCTTCGAGAAGTAGGTGGTCGTGATGAAAACTGGCTTAGTATTGCCCAGGATAGAATCCAATAACGAGCGTTTGTTACTGTGGCGATGAACTTGCGAGTTCCATAAGCCATAGAGTTAGCTAGTTATATAAAACACTAACCATTCGTTAGGTTAGGATATTTTTAATCTCGGCGATTCCAGTTAGTAATCCAACAGTAAAAATCATTGTTAGTTTATCACTGTTACAGGCTCGATTATCATCCCCAACGTTTTAAAAACAAGGTTAGCGCAAGTTTGCAGCAAATTTCGCATCCGTCAACTAGCAAGTTTGCTGCAAGATTGTAGCACGTTTCCAGATTAGCGGTACTAAACTTGCTCGAAGTCTGGACACTTGCAATGCCAATATTGCAGCAAACTTGCTGCAAGTTTTCTGAGCTATCTGGAACGTGTAATACTTAACCTGGTTTTCGAGGCCACTAGTACAAGCTATTGGGGATTAAGTCCCAAGATTTCTAATCTCTTAGTTGCTGAAAAGAAAACAACGTTTAAAATCACGGCATTTTATTATACATTATAATTTGAGCTGATATCATTGTTCCAGTACAAGAAGGGAAATATGGTGTGATACCCAGAACAAATTGGTACCAAAGAAATTCTTGCACATAACTAACGACTATCTCCTCTCATATAACATACTGAAAAACCTTTCATGGGAAATATCAATTTAAAAATTGGAAATAGAAATGATATCTATTTAATTTTCCCCTCGAATAGTTCCCAAATTTAACCAGGCGTAATTAGATCATTATAGTCGGGAACGCAGTGAGGTCCACGTGCACACCCCTTCTCCTTGGGGACCAATTTATCTTTATTTCTTACAATTTTAGATAAATTTATAGCGACTTCCCCTGAAAATAAAACGGATTTTACACCAAAATGGCATGTCGAAAATTTGTAAAAGGCTTGTTTCTGCATTTTTTTTTTCAAGAAAACTCTTGCGTCGTGAGAGAAATGTTCAAAAGTCACTCGTACTTCAAATCCGGCATTGTATTACTTGTCTTAGTCCAAAAAATGGTAATTAATTGGTAAGCGTCCTCTAAAACAGAGGACCTGAAGTTGAGAAAAAGGACGACTGAAAAATGTAGGTTTATAAAGTAGGTCACATTGGGTATCAATTGGAAAGATGAACATGAATATGAATAATTATTTATTTCCGAAAATGATTTTAGGGTTTCCAAATTTGTAGCAAAATTGAAACTGTTTAGAAACCAATACCACTATTGGTCGAAAATTGATGAAAGACCTTTTAAAAACCACTTTATATCGAATGGTCTCCTCAGCAAATAGATAAGGATCCAGGCCCTGAATCCTTTGTTGAATGTATTTCATGTAGCTGCAGAAGAGGATGCTGCAGTGCGTGTGGGTGCAGAAAAGCAGGATGCAACTGCTCATCGATATACAAATTTTGCATCGGACAGTCGTGCACAAGTGTGCCTGAAGTTGTTATCGATAGTGACACCGAAGACGGGGACATTCTATCAGTGATTGAGCGTTTAGATCAGGCCGCAGCAAATGATATCAAGGATACTCTCTAATCCTTGATGATATTTCGAAAAGTTGAACAGCTTGAGAATGTTGTAGTGAGCGTGAAAGTTGAATAGATCACTCGCAGTCCTTGTAAGAAACGAAAGTTGTAAATATTTCTCTTACTGTTTTGATGTGATTTAAAGTTTTTCAATATTGTAACATGCATGTTTTATAAAGTAATAACGTTTATGGCACTGCTGATTTGAATGTTTTAAAAAACTACTTGAAGAGCAGTATCTTCGAAACCATTGGACTGAGGAAATCCGTTTGTTTAAATTTACTCTGTTTTAATAGACTACTGGAATATTCACTTCTATTGTAAAACTCAACGTTAAAGAGATATCACATGAAAAACAAACAAAGGTCGAAATTTTGGAAGTTATTTGAATATGGCGACACGCCAAGGTCGAAAACTTGGATTTTTAATAAGGGACCCCACATACAAAACATATCCAAAAAAATAATAGCTAGGTAGAATGTACAGACTGTGCTAGAAACAGAAAGCTATCGACCAATTTTTGACCAAAAATGACCGTTATTTTGGTTTCTAGGTAGATTCATTTTTGGTATAAATTTAGAACGCCTAAAATCCTTTCATGAAGAAAAGAAATTAATATTCATAGTCAGTCGTAATATCCTTTCATTTGATACCCCGTACGAGCTAATATACTTCAATTTTTACTTCCCCATTTTTGGCGTCCGGGCTCCCGATTTTGGGGGGCGTTTATCGTGTAATAAACATTTCTTTGGACCAAGGGAAGTCATAAAAATACATAATTCATAATACAAAATATGAGTTCAGAAAATTAGCCCCCCCCCCAAAAAAAAAGACTTCTAACTGAAGTAAATTAAATATCTCTCGGCTAAATGTTTCCGGAGCCGTCATTTTGAAAATTGCAGAAACAAATGTGTCCCCGTGATCGGTATTTTTACTATTTTGAGTATGTTGCACTCTAGGGTGTTATTGTTCGTATAACGTAGGGGACGTTTTTGTTCCTATTTGTTCTCGGTTCAAGGATAATCCTATGACACAACATCACGAAGAACGGTAGTTTTCGAGTGACGCTAAGAAACGAATCTGTTAGCGACACTCACATAATATGCACTATTCAGAATTTCACAGTTCTGATGATAGCACTGACCCCAGACCATATAGGAGGCCGAAACTTCCTGAATCGTAATCTATGCTTCAATACCTTTCAAACGGTGTATCACACATCAAAATCGGTGAAGTGGTTTAAACGTTATGACTTTTATCTAGCCCAATCAAAGAATTTTCTCAAATGATAGAAAAGGGCATCTGTCATTCTGTCTGTCTTTGTTTTAGCGGAAAAAATGGTAGGTACCAGGGGGGTTGGGAGGTCAATTGCAAGCCTGGTAAAGGTAAATTGATGCTTATTTTTTTATGCTAGTTACCGTTTTCGAGATACGGAGCCTACCATGGTCCAAAATCAACCTTTTGTATGAAGACTATGCACTTTATTTAATATGCAGCCTTACAAAATAAGTTATACCAGTACAAGAACCCCTTCGGGGTAAAGAGAAGACTGACTCAAGAATTCTACTCACAAAATAAGTTATATCCATTTTGCGAGTGATTTTCTTTATGCCACTATGGCGCAAGGGAAGATACTCTCTTACAAAGGAAACACTTCCTCCATAGTGACACAAAGAAAATCACTCGCAAAATGGATATCATTCTTTTGTGAGTAGAATTCTTCCGTCACTCTTCTCTTTACCCCGAAGGGGTTCTTGTACTGATCAAATATACACCAGTTTTAGAGTCCTATCCAGAACATTAGATCAGTTAAGAACTAACTGGCTTAAGCTTGTATGTGAGGAGCTTCAAACCTTTTACCTCTGAATTTTCGCCCTCAATTTACTATAACGAGTGCGCTTCTAGGATAACTTCTATTGTAAAGGATAAACTAATAGATGTTACTTAAATATTTAATAAGGTTACTTTTTCTTCTCTTTCTCCATTGTACTTTTTAATATTGCAGACTCCAGAGGATGGAGCAGTAACTCAAATCTACCTTTCAGTGGACGAAGAAGTGGCATCCATGACTGGCAAGTATTTTGTGGATTGTAAGGTAAGTATTTTTGACTTAATAGCATTTAACAACAGGCCAATCACAATTGAGAAGCTCATTTTTCAAAGTCGCACATGTGACATGTCCAGTAGGGCATTTTTGGTAGGCGTAAACAAAAGTTCCATTTTTCAGGAAGGGCAAGCACTGTCATTGTGCGAATGATCTAGCTTTGTAAACAGTCAGTACCCGTAGTTAGAGTATTAGATAATTCGCATAATTATACTGCTCACCTTCCCAGAGAAATAACCTACTGAAAAAATAGTCCCACTGTACATGTCTCCCTTTGAAAATAAGCTCGTCAATTACAAGTAGCTATAAAGAAAGGAACCCATAAATATTGACATAAAATGAAGATACATGTTCTCAAAATTACACCTGTTTTGTGTTGAAGTTTGTCGAGATAGCAAACTACTCTCCTCTCCCCACCTTTCTCTCTTCTACTCTCTCAGCTAGGGTCACGCCACCAGTTTCCAGCCACTTAAGCAAAATTCTGACTTCGGTGGTGTGTAAATATGCACAAAAAACATGAAGGAAAACAGTTAAGTAAATACATATCTTGGAGTTTATGTCGTGTATTACCGCTGTATAAAAGGAAAAAGCACATATCTGTGAACCATAAGAAATATAAGTATGAGCATATAGCAAGAAACACCAGTTTCCAGCCACACGCTACCAGTAACTGCCCGTCAAATTCCAGTTTCCGGCCATACTAGTCAGACTTACTCTAAATGTTTAACATAACAGAAAATAAAATATAACAAATATAACAGAAAATATGACAAAAGAGTCCACATTCTAGGCATGCGAAACACATTAAATTGTGTTTGTTAACAGTGTTCTAGCAAACGAAAGCATCGCTCGTAAGTGTTACAAGCAGGCAAAAAAAGCACCTTTTAATGCTGAAAAATAAAAAAATGCCTTCGTTACGTACTGCAGGCAGTACTAGGAATAGTTCTAAGACTATCACGGTCAGTGTAGCGATTCCGTCAGACCCTCCCCTGTGGAAGGCGTCACCGCCCTCCTCGAGATCCCTAAACTTTAAAAATTTTGCGGTCAAAAATCGATAGAAACTATCGAAAACTACACTTACACCCTCCTAATTTTGAGTTTACACCCCCAACATGAAAAACCTGGCGGATTCATTGGATCACTGCTAAGACTCACTGCCTTGTAATCAATGAGTCCCGGGGTCCATTTCCGTTCGGGACACAGATGGTTACGCACACATTGAACTTTACGTTCCGTCCTTACGACATCATCTTCATCCGGTGCAAGGCAATGGGAAACCACCATCGGTTTACCTGCATGGGACCTTCGAGTCAGGATCTGTCTTCGGGCTGAACACTTATTATCATGATATAAAACAAATAATTAAAGTTAGAAGAACGATTGAAAGTTGCAAACTGGTTTACTCTGCCCCATGACCCATTCTACTGTACTTTTTGCCGATGGTCGGAAACTGGTGCCATACATAATTAACATTCGGTCCAGTTAACAGGTATAATGGCCGTTTACTGGCCTCACGCCAAATTTTTGAATCAGTAACCCAGCCGCGCAATAAGTGCCAATATATTCTACAAATATGTTTCAATTTGTTTCTGCTGTGATTACCAATGTTTCCTCTTTCAACATGTGTACTTTTTATCTATAACTATACCTGAATATTATTTTTTTTTTTAAATCCACCTATTCATGCCTGAACTTTCTCTTCCTCCTAATGATGCACACAACGGAGGCTGACTTTGTGTGTTCACAACTTCATCACTGAATAACTGTGCCTCACACAATTTGAAACAGCCAATGAGAATGCAGATTACATCTGAACATCGAAACGGTGACAAAAATCATGAGCTGCGCGAGTCAAACATCAGACGCCTTATTTATTTACTTTTAAAACTGTAGTGGCTGGAAACTGGTGCCGTGACCCTACATTCAGGTACTCAAAACTACGGCGGCATACCAGACGAGGAAGTGATGGATACGCTGTTTACACAACGTGAGAATTTCATTGTCGAGAATAAATAAGGTAAACGCACCAGTAATGGACACTTTTCACCGTTATAATTTTTAACTCAAATACAGTTTAAATGTACTGATCAAATGAGACTTACACATTCTCCATTATTTTTTATAGTGATTTCTACCCATTACTTTTATCAACATACACTATTTAAGAGGAAATCGCGTTTTTTGTCTAAAATTGTTTCGTACCAGTAATGGACCCGGAAAAACTTAGATGTTCCAGTAATGGGCATACTGTGTAACTCAAAATAATTTAAATAATCTTTGCTGATGTTTCAAATATAAGTAGTAAATAGGATTATATGTTTAATACTGTTCTTCGATTATCTGACTCATGGAATTCCACTGAGTGATCATTTCGAAGGTCCTGGGTTCGAAAACAGCTATCGAACATCCTTACTGAGGTTTTAACGTTTTTCTTTACCTCAGTCATAACAGGCAAATGCCTTAATGGCACCTTCAACTTAGACCTGTCCGACTCCTTCTCGCTTCCTTTTCCCTACCATATCCCGGCTTGAGCCATGGATTCCTTGTGACCATAAAAATGCCAATTCTAACTTACCATGAATAGTGTCCAATATTAAAACAAGTCTTTTCATTAATGGGTATCCCCGCGTCCATCATTGAAATAATGGGACAAAAAACTTTCCTCACAAACTTATGGTCCTGAAGAGTAAATAATCTTTCCCAAGTTGAAATAAAACAACCAACAGACTTATGATTTCGTTCTTGAGGTTGCGGAGAGTTTAGCGCGCTCATTTTCTGCGCGCGTGTTCATGAGTTCAATTTCCACCTGAGAGCTGTTGAATGGAGTGGCTCGGAGCCCACTTTACCTAAACTGAACTCTCGTCTTTAGAAGCTCATCAGCTCGCTTAGGACGTTAATAACTCTCTGCTTTGCATACCAGATCTAAGTTGTAATTGGTTTGGTCATTTAAATACTCGAAACTGAGACATTTCGTAATGGATAATAGTGCAGAACAACAAAAGTAATCGTTATTGTAATTTTATGAATAAAAAACGAAAGCTCTCACCTTAATCATTTGCATAACGGAATCCATGGAAGAGAAGGAGCGACCATGGACCTAACTTCAACATCAGGTCAGAAATATCAGATGAAACCAATGACAAGCGAATCATATTCAGTGGCATCAAAACATTCTATATTAATTTTTCCCATGCAGGTGAAATGATTACCGCCTTAGGAAAATCGTATTTTACAACTTTTATCTTCAAGTGTCCATTACTGGTACACTGCCCATTACTGGTGCGTTTACCTGATGGTTTAAGGTTAATGTAAAGCAACGATCTCCATCAAAAGATGGCAGCACCACCTTCATATGTCTTATGTATTTTTATCGTTGCACGAAAATTCAATACTAATCCTACAAATTCAAGCCTAGAGAGATCTAACTTTCAGGGAAGA
>JAGDQP010016995.1:0-39475 GCA_022664845.1 Lepisma saccharinum
TTCCCTCATATAAAACATGGCGACACGGTGTATACATCATTGTAAAGCGTGTTTCATTGCGAATCCAATGAGGTATAAACCGTGCTCATATTGTAATTACCGTGGAAGTTACATGTGATTATCTGCACGTAAATAACAAATTTCTGAAAATAACCCATTTTTCAAGGTCACGTGGGTGTCACGGGAAAATGGTGGGTGATGGAGAAAAACTGATTACATATTTGAATTCTACGTGAAAAGTTCTATTAGAATCAGGTATTCCAATTTCTGTGCCAAAATCTTGTTGAGTAGTGTAATATAATAAGAACAAGCATCGTTAGAACAATTATTTACGTAATTATTTGTTACGGACGTTTTTACTATGATAAGATACTTACTTGCTAACAATTATGAACTTTATGGGTGCTATGAACTTTATGAACTTGAAAGAAATTTGTAAGCTAACATGAGATAAATTAACATGAGATAACATGAGCAAGGAATAATTATGTTAACTATTATTTTAGGATTTGTGAGCAAAAGGAACCTGTTAATTTTAAACATTAAGCACCTTAATAACTTTGTTAACTAAACAATAAAGAAAACTAAGAGGTTTTAAAAACTATGGGTTGATATGACAGAAAGCAAAGTTTAAGTTGTTTTTTTTACCTAAAAGTTTACTGGAAATTTGTAATTGCAATTTTACACGTTACATGACTTACATTTTAGAGAGAAACAAAAGGTAATAATCTACAGTAATTTTCCTTTTAAAGACTCGAGTCCTATAAGATTAATGTGGTTTTATTTTACGTTGAGAAAAAAATTACCAAATGAGGCATTAGGAACTTATACTAGTTATTTTAAAATTTACTTGAGGAGGAAGCCCATTCCTAAAGTTAAGTTACGAACATTATATGCTTTTAGTTGCAACATTAAGATATGTTGGTAACATACTCACATTATGTTTCATTTAGTTTACCGGTACCGAATTTTTTTTTTAAATTGAAGTTTTTTTGAGTGCAGCGCGTTGGAATTTTTGAAATGTTTGTGGACTTACATGATATCTTCGACTCACGGACATTTGCGTCGAGGTGAATCCGTTGAGAGAGTATGTTTCATGAGAACTTTACGTTGATTATGGGAACTCGTCTTTTTTCCTCTGCGTTTTACATGGAGTGTCGGTGAAACTAATTTGTTTTAACTAGAGAGTGCATGTGACGTTTTATATTGCGCACGTGAGTGTTTTGAATAAAAATTGGAAGGTGAATACGTTCGGAACACACAAAAAAATCGTCTTTAAACCACACGCACAGTGAACATAATTTTATGTTTTAGCGAACAACGAGAAACACAACCGAATGGTAATTTTGCATACCGTACATTTGTACCAAAATTTTGTAGTCCTTAACAAAACAACGTTTACATTTAGTCACGTGCACCGTGAAATGGCCGCATTTTATGTTGCTTACGACCTTGCTCCGGAAATGCGATGGTCCATATTTGCACTCTGGCCAAAAGCAGCAACTAAATTGAACAGCAACTAAGAACGATAACCTCGCATTACATATATTTTAAACAGGCTTTTTCCGAAATATATGATCCTCTTCTGTAACCTCATATAACAATTCCACTTGGCAGATCTTGTTTCGTGTAAACTAGAGTAGTGTTCCTAACCTTGTACTTTGTTTACCAAATATTGTTAGAAAACCCTTTCTTATGCCACTTAACATTACAATATTATTTTTTATGTGCTCTTTAGCACTACTTGAACAATAACAGTACTTTTTCATTTGGGGTTCGATTTTATAAACTTTTGTTACATTTTATTAACTTCGTTTTGAGTTTTCATTAACATTTTGTTTACATTGCTTTTGAATTTACAATAAAGTGTTAAAAGTTTATTTTGACCACATACCTTTGTGCAATACTAGTCATTACTTTTTACCCTTTGATTTGCATTTGTGCATGTTTTTACAATTACTTTGATTTGAGTTTACCCATACCTTTTTTTAGGAGTACAACAAACATTTATAAAAGCAAAAAATATGGCACATTTTAATCACTTTTGTGATGTAGCACCAGGCTCACTCACTGCAATTATATAGGATTTTTTCATTTTTATAGCAATAATTAAGGATTATTTATATTATTATAATTTGAAATGCATTATGAAATATTGAACGACTTCGTGGACATGTAAATTAGATCATTAAACCTAATTTTGAACTGAATTGGTAGCTACTTGTATCCTAGCACTTGATTTATACTACTTAACCCTAGAGCACACGCGCGCTGGGTATTTTTTACCCCATTAGTTATAATTTTGTAACGTTAAGATTTCTGTATAGATTTTGGATGTTACACTGAAATTATTTTTAATTAACCTTTCATACAAGATCTGATCATTTTTTGTGGTTGAATTTTGATTTGGTACCCATTTTTGAAAGCAAAATATCTTTATCTTGTTTTTATATTATATATTTTATATGTTGCCATAAAATATGTTAATACCCTGTATAAACATAAAATATTTTAGAAATAATTTCTAGTGCTTACATATGTTAAGAGGACGAATATATTGAACAATTCCGTGTGTTTTTTTCCATATGTTCATTTCAAAGTTTTTGCAGCAAAATAGCATTAAACAATGACTAGTTACAAACATACATATTTTTAAAAAAACTCGAACTTTCTTTACTGCGTGAGTAGTATAAACGCTTTTTTAACATCATATGGCATAACAATGGAAATCTGAAACGTTTTCGTACTATATTACACATTTACTGTCATTTCCCCAACGTCTCAAATGGAAAAACAAAGTGCTTAATTAATGAGGGGCACACTCTTCACAGCAGACAACGCTGTGCTCTCTGCAGATCAACTTGTTACACTTGCAGCAAGATGAGTGTGTTTTCCTGTCTTTACGGGTTGGGCATACCTCACATCTTCCAGAAACTCTCTTCTCTTTCTCCTTTTTTGGTTCATCTTCAACACCAGCGATACGCTTGATTGATGTTTTCAGGTGAATGGGCAGGGAATGTAGAGATAATCTAGATGCAATATGTGGCTTGCAAAGCTGCAACCCCAAATCCTTTAGAAAAACTCTTCTCTCTACTCGGTTTTCCACTCCAATATTGTTTTTGTAAATCACAAGGGCATTTATACCTGAAACGTTTAACATGCCAAAAAACACCGTAAGTGGCCAACGCTTACATTTTCTTGACACAGTGTACGTTCCACAGAGTTTGTCAACAACATCAATGCCGCCTATGTGTAAATTATAATCAGTTATCATAACAGGTTTTTTCTCCACACCAGTGTCTGGATCAATTTTGTTGTCGTGGTGCATTGTTGACGCCACAATAACAACTCTTCCGGGTTTGGGTATATAAGAAGTGATGGTCATATCCTTGGAAAAGGCGAAGAGGCTTGAATATTTCTCTCTTCCTCTTTTCTCTGTTAGTTCCTGGGGAAGCTCCCTTTTGTTGAGGCGAATCATACCCGTACAAGTTAGATTACGATCCTTTAGCAAATCCTTAGCCAGAGGAACACTCATAAACCAATTATCACAAAATATGTTGCGACCTGTACCACTGATAGGGGTTACTAGTCTTTTCACATCAGCTGCTGCATTAGATATACGATACGGTCCCTCGGGTTGCTCTCCGGCATACATTTCCATATTACAAGTGTAAAACCAGCGAGAGTCTGCCAGGCCAAATATTTTAATCCCATACTTAGCAGGTTTACTCTTGATATATTGCCGGAATGGACACTTTCCCTAACTTTTCATCCACAGTGACATACTCTGATTGGGAAAATCCATTTTGGAAGTTTTTTACAATTCGCTCAAAAATGTTTCTTATTGGGGCCAGTTTATCCACTTTTTTCCTCTCATCGCGTGTGTGAATATTGTCAAATCTGATACACCTTAGCAAAAAATGGAACCTGTTTATTCCCATAGTTGCAGGAAACAACTCAATTCCACTACCGTTAGTATTCCACAGTTCTTTGGTGTTAAGATTATTTGATTTCATTACACCTGCGAAATACAGTAGACCAAATAAGGCTTTTAATTCGTCACTATTTGTGAGATTTGCATCACGATCTCGCACGTACTGTCCACTAACAGAACTTATGTATATGTTAGTGCAGGTAACTATGTCGTCAATAATACTATCGTCTATCATAGAAAGCCACGCATCCAGGGGCGTGTTTGCCTGTTTAGCTGCCATTTTTACTGTTGGAAGATGTATGTTAACAATATTTCTGGCTCGTGTTCTAACATTTTGAGGTGGAGGATATTTACTCCACTTACTGCCATCTTTTGCTGTATACGTTGCAAGTCTTTGTGCAAGTGGCATATCATCTTGGTTTTCACTTTCACTATCACCTTCACACTCTTGTTCGGTATCTGTATTATGTACACTTTCATTTAGGAGATCATTTTCTGTGTCACTAGAATCGCCAGGAATCAGTTCTTCATCACTCTCAACTGAATCAAAAAGGTTCCTTATCCTCTCTTCCTCCCGCGCAACACTGTCCATTTTGTCTACTGTTCACTGTCCGCTTCCTTACTGAGCTAAATATAGTTTGCCAGAAAAATATCCACCTTCTATCACTAAAACTATATAACACACACGCTTTAAGAAAATATAGGTTGAGAATTTGTCCAAGAAAAAATTGTACACAAACACACGCGCCGGATAAATTTTACCCACGACAATACTTTACGATCCGCCGACTACGACCGCTTAACGGAAACTGACTGATTGTTCGGTGAAAACAATCAAGAGTTGTCACCAGAAAGGTACCTAAAAGCACAGAGCGCTACAATTGTTTTTCTTTTTCTCGCACAACAATGAAACGGACTTGGGTAAATTTTACCCAGGCGCGTGTGTTTGAAGGTTAAGGGAGAGTCAACAATAGAACAAATTCTAAACATGAGAATGAAGAAAGATACGAAAAAGATTTATTTCTATTTAAAAAAAATATATCTAATTAGTTTAGTTACATGATTGAAAGAACGCGGTACCGCGAGAGTTCTCACTGTATTTGCCGTTTTAGAAAAACAAGCCATGAGGTGGCGACATTGATTACACGAAGAGCAACACGAAGGTACGCCCATTGTTTTAGTGAGACATCCGTTTGCTATTACTTTAGAGGTGGAAAGATTAATTACGTTTTACCAACTAATTGTTCGTATAACTACCAAAATTGGGCCATTCATTTATTTATGCTTTGTTGAAATTTTTACGAACTATGACCGGAAAGTTACGGACTAAACCCTGAATTAATTTTAAAATTGCACTGAGAAATATATTGGAAACGTTATACTGTGGCATTTACTAATTACAGAAAGAGACATACTTTTTCCTCATTTAATCGCATTATTTTCTAATGATTAATTGGGGCCAACCACATAATACACATTTTTTTTATGTTCATGACTAATGCAACCTGCTTCACGATTTAATCTGTTTCGATAGTATGTATAAATTTAAATGTTATTGAAGATCCGCTTTAAAAACTTGTATCTGATTTGGAGAGACATTAGACTTGCTCGAGTATGCCATTACATACATAAATGTAGAATTTAATACCTTTGTAACAATAAAACATAACTGTTTATAATTTTTGTTGCCGCAATTGACATTTTATATATTATTATTTTTGCTATATCAGTATTACCGGAGACCAATTTAAAGGATACAGACTATGTAATCCGGTTCACATGTCGATCTGATAGGTGAATCGAAGTGCTTTCCACTACCTAAATCAGTAGAATAATGCGGTGCTGCTACAGTAATTTTCATTTGTTAATTTAGACATTTAATCGAAAATAATTTTTGTATCACGAGTGAGAGTTTGGCCTTAGATTCAGGCACGTTTTCGACATTTGCTTGTGTCTTTTCTGTGAATTTCTGTTATATGTTGATAATCCTTTTGGGTGTCAGAAGGAACATGCAATTTATACAATTTTATTCTTGGTGTCGAAATACTTAATTGAGGTTACTACGTCGATGGTTATATGTAACATACTTAACAAAAATAGTTTGAGTTTATAGTTTCCCACACAGTTTAAATACATCACGGGTTTACATTCCGTCTGCCTGAAATGAGTATGTTTTACAAGAAGAATCCCACAGACACAGGTCAAAGTGCAGAATTCATTTACTGTTTTTCAGTTTCTGCCTTGACCACACCAGACATTCTGATATGAAGTTTCGTGTTGGGGTGAAGTTTATAATACAACAACTTTTCAAGGTGTGTCTGCGTTAGTTATTATAGACTTCTGTGCTATCACGTGCTCAGAGTGCTCTATAAGTGGTTTACTCTCGTTGTTGGGTCAACTAGACGAGAATCTATTGGTTTTTTGGACACTACAAGGGCGATTTTTATTGAAGAAGCTTTGTTCCAAGACAATGTCGCATCGAAAGACACTTTCTCCAGGCGAAATATTTGAGATTATGCAAGATGTCCCTTCTTAAGAATCGGATGGTGGTGACCTACCTGAACATATAGACGATTCAGACGAGGTGAGTTGGAATTCCCAAATCGATGCAGTGATGATTACGTTCCGAGTGATGATAATTCTCACTCAAGTGTAAATGGAGATAGTGATGGGAGTCATGCCAATCAGTCAGCTACTGTTCCAAGTACCAATGTGGGTAATAAAAGGAAAGGGGCTGTGCCAAGTGTCGGCAGACGTAGACAACAGTGCGGTTTGGTACATAAAATATCTAACAGATGTTCTGCCTATCATTCTTACTAGTGGGTTTTCTAACTACCGTTTTTCTTAGCCCGTGTGCATTTTTGTGATTAAGTATTACGAGTGGTCTCATTTTTTTCTTTAGATCCTGTAGAATGAGAAAAGCGATGGGAGACATCTGGAACCCGCGACAGGGGTTGGTGAAGGGCCGGGGGGAAGGAAACATAAAATGACATATACGGATCTAATGCTTTTGAAGAAACAAAAAGCTTTTCCTATTGTGAATAGTATTGAATGTTTGAAAAAGCGTTTCATTTCGTTCTCTTGTTTCGTAGAATACGCAAAGCTATGGTGGACATCGCGGACATGCTACAGGGGTTGGCGAAGGGAGGGGAATAAAACAAGTTTTGGTTGAATGTTTTTTGAAGTTAACAAAAGCTTTCGTTTTTTAGTAGAATTGAATGTTGTAAAAAGTTATCAAAATGTTTATTTATTATTTGTAGATGAAGAAAAGCGTGATGGTTGAAATTGGGTATCGCGACAAGGGAGGAACACGGACGGGAGAGGGGAGGAAGGAAAACAAAACGTTTTGTTCTAATGCTTGAAATCAGAAAAAAAGACTTTCTTTAAATGGAATTGTACGTTTTAGAAAGTGGTGTAATTTTTTCCTATGCTCTGTAGAATAAGAAAAGCGATGTGGAAATGCGGGACTGGGACCTTGGAGGGGGAACATGAAAGGAAATAGAGTTTATAATTTTTTTTAAAATATTTTGTTTTCTTGTTTGTTGAATTTGACTTCTTTAACTATGTTAGTCAGTAGTGATACTGCTGGGAGTCAAAGACAGGTGAAGGGGATGCATTTTAATGGAAATGAATAATTATTGTCATCTTTGTATGTTACTATACAGTAGCAATTTTAAGTAATGAAATACTAAAAGTTGTCAAAATTGAAACAGCAAAATAACTTTAAGTTCAGAATAGTGTATAGTCTTCGGTATCACTATCATCATAATCCACATGATCAAAGTCTGCAGCATTTTCACATTTATCAGTCTCAGCCGAACATGAACACATTTCAGTACAAGGTACGTTACTTTGGACACATTTACAGGATGTTAAACATCTTGACTTGATACACGAACAGCGTACAAATGAAGCTAGTTCTTGAGGACCACACATGACAGGTAGGTATTTATTTTCCTTTACCATCCAGCCAAAATCTGAAGTTGGGGGTGGAATATTAGGATGTGGAATGTGTGCTCTTTTCCATATCATCGCTTGGGATAGCAATGATATGCTCTTCCTATAGCTGGGTGAAGGGCAGCTTGAGTTGGAGGTATATTTGGATCCTTCAATTTGCTTCTTTGTAAATAACCACCACCTTAGTTCACTCAATGATTTAATTTTCAATTTTGGCATGTACACTGAACATATATATTCTTCAAGCGCAATGTATGTTTCATCCTCGATAATATCTGTTTGACCTAATGAGGCAAGTGCTTTCAGAATTTTGTCGCTAGCATTTATGAAGGTGTTCCAAAAACTTGTTTTTGATTTACACTGAAGGAACCAGTAGTGTCACATCCAAAAGGACAATGCATTCCCAGTAAAGCTTCCGCTCTTTTCTGACTTAAGGCTTGATGCATTAAATCTATACGAATCTTACGCTTCTGAGGACCAGGTAAAACTAATGTGGTATCACTTGACAATTCTGGATATTTATTGATCGCCAGTATAAGAACGTCGGTATCTGGTGAAAAAAATGTTATTTTTTGAGCTCCTCTTTGGGTTGCAAGGATTGCGTGGAGGATTAACTTTGTATCAGCTTCTTCTTGTGAAGTGAAGAAATCTTCAAGCACTGTTTTGTTTGTCTTGACTTCGCCACGGTAAGAAACAATTACAATTTTCTAATGAGTAGACTTTTTGAGCAAATTTTGACTGAATATCACTGTGAGTAAGTCTTTGTTTTTATAATGAGACAAGAGTTTTATCATGCTCACATTTTTCATACTCATTTTTTCTTCGACCTTGTACATAACAGGTAATGCTGCCGTCTTTCTCTGGTGGCAGTTTTCAGTGAATTATCAAAGTAAGTATCGAATACGATATGAATTTCTGAGTATTCGTTGTACTTGCTTAAAATTTTATTGCTAAACTGATCTGCCAAATCAGCAACAGTTTGAGTACCTTTCGAAGGTATCAATATGTGTAATTCTGCCATACCATCTATGATCGCAGTCTCAGAGTCAGTAGATTCTACTTACACTGTACCTTTGATGGTCCCAAAAGAAGGATCAAGAATGTCTGTTGTTAGTTGCTTTGTGCAAAGTTCTTCCAAATGATGCATGAGCTTACTTTTTGATTGGGTTCTGTACATTGTTCCATCACTTGCGAACAAGAATCTTGGAATTGCTGTTAACTCATACTTTCCTAGACATTCCTTGAAATCTATATCAACACGCGAACGACAAAGAAGAACAAGACGATTAAACAGCTTTTTGTCATCTTTTATTTCTAGAATATCTTCTTTAGTTGGAATTTTCACTTTTTTTAAACATTGTTTTACACAATTTCAGTTTTCTTTGTGGAAATGGGTCTCACAAATTCTTTGTTCCATTAATAATTCGTTCACTAACAAAATTCTGGTATTCCTGAAAACAATGTCTGGCATGTAAGACACATCATGTTTCACATCAGGTGGTTCAACAGTCATTGTGATGACATTAAGCAGTTCTTCGCCATCATAGGTAATTATGCATGGGATTGACATGGTTTTGGAGACATTCCATTGTAGCAATACAATTTTTCTTATAACGAGTTGATGTAGCAAAATTTGCTTCGTGATGGTGTACAGGCATTGTCGATTCGCTTGGTTCTATGCCTAGAGAACATATCTTTGTTAGCTCTGGACTTGTTAAAAAAAACGTCATTAATGTTTTTACATTTTGGGTTATTCCGACAATCCCACCTCTAAATTTCATTCGCCGATTTTCGTGCTCAAGTGCTTCATCCGCTCCAAGATGACAAAATGGTGTGCAAGATTTGTTAGGAACCCAGTTTCCTCTTGCAAGTTCTGTCCATATTTCACTATCACTTTTGGCAAGTACATTCATTTCTGCAATATGCCAAGCGATTAGTGCACTGTAATTGGGCAAGTTCATTGCAAAGAAATACTTTGTAAAAACTTCTAATGCAGACAGCCTTAAATTCCAGTTTGCACTCTGCACTGCTCGCCTAAATGACATCAAACAGAAAACCATATCCATATCGTTCAGAGCCATTTTAAAAGTGGGATTATTCTCACTCCTCGTTTTATAAAACTCGTCCAGTTTTTTATATAGTTGCAAGTTTCGCATTTCCTTGGATGCAGCTTGGTTGGCTAATTTTAAGGCTTCTGAATCTTTTTGCTGCCATGCTTCCCAAATCGTTGTTTGGATACTCTTGCATGTATCTTCTAAGTCCTTGCGTTCTTTCAGAAACTCTTCAAGAAGTACTGTAAACAGCACATGCAATGTAGTTATGTGAATTTTACATGCTCTACGAACTGGTTTTCCATCTAATAAATGGTGCGCAGTTGTATCGTTAAAGATACCACTTTCGATCCATAGCTCAGGAATGCCAGTCAACTCGATATAATTTCCTATAGCACTCAATGCGGCCATTATTACATGTAGATCTCCTGGAATCCAATTTTGTTTGAAAAAGCTGTTTGAAGTTTTTTAAGTGGTTTCAATAATCCAAGGTCTGCAGTAATTATTAACTTTTTCCCAGGACCGACAACGTTTTCATGGACTCTTTCCAGATGTTTCAGTACAGAGTACTGGACAGAAATGTCAGTCGGTGATTGTGGATGCAGTGGCAAGAGAGGAACCTGATTTGTTCTTGCTCTCACATACGAACGAATTATGAGCAGCCCATGTTAACAACCGTTCATTAGGTTTATCACTCTGACTTAAATCTCTCATTCCACCTATCATCCATACGAGATCTTGCACTATTGAATTGCGTCTTATGTGATGCTGGAATCTTAATACTCACTGTTGGAATTTGCAGTTTAATACCCTTGGGAAGTGAACATTCTAGGGCTGGGTAAATGCTCTCTAGGATGCCAACATTTTCTTCGTCAGACTCCAATTTTAGATCTTCAGTTACATCCCTCTCTTCAATAGTTTGGTAAAGAACAACTACTGTCCCGTGAAGAGTATTCCGACCATCAGGAGTATCTTCCTTAAAATCTATGTTATCGATAGCAAAATGTGTGAACCTATCTGGCACTATGTCCGGTGGCAAGTAAAGCCCTCCATTAGCATTCGTTTTAACAACTACAGACTTAGCTATTCTATTTAATATTTCCCAGATACGAGAATAATGTACAGAGAGGCCTAGTGAATGCATAAAATTCACAATATTAGAACTCCGAGTCAATTGGTAAACTGATAAACCAATGGAAACTTGCATTGGTAGTTCACGTCTGTGCTTGCTTATTTTCGATTTGGATCTTGAAGCCTGATAATCAGACAGGCAGCCATATATCAGTGTTTGTTACAAACGATTAGTCCGAGCGTCAACTTCATTCACACTTTTTTCCTCGAAGTGATAGCACCTTTTCCAACCAGACACCACTTAAAGAAAACAGTCAATATGTCCGGTATTTGTTCAGTATCATCATTCAAATTTCCCTCAAACGTCCAGTGCTTTGCGTTCAAAGCTGCTTTTCTTAATACTTTCGCTGTGGAAAAGAGCACCTTAAATTGTTCCTCAGAGGTATTATCTTCTAGTTTTGCAATAGCAACATTCTTAGTTTGTTTTGTAAATACACGTTCAGATTATTTTTTTCGTCTAGGTACAGAAAACTCAACACCAGGAATTTCTTCTTCAATAAAAGTCTTTAATTCCCTTCTTGATTTAAGCCGTGTCGATGGGTCGACTCCATTAGAAATACAAACATTTATGTAAGTGTTATGCAAATCGGCCATATTTGTAACATTCTCTTGAATAAGAAAATCTTCCAGGATACTGAGAAATTCCGTTTCTGACGCTATAATAGCTGCTACACTTTGATGGTTTTGCTCATGGATTTTTTTCCTACGAGTCACATTTGTAACATTTCTAGCCCAACAGATTCGATGATACAATATATCGATAGCATGGGCATCGTTAGGGTTGATACACTCGTTAAATCTAACAAGCCAAGTATTATTTCCACTAAGTTCGACTGCTTCCCTCAGATTAGAACCTCCTGTATCATACGAAACATGATGAAGTGGATGTTTTCTGGTCTCTTTTCCATCACAGAAAGAACAAAGTTGTTTGTCATACTTTGATGTGTGAGCTCGAGTAAATGGTTTCAAGGTACAAGCTTCATTCGAAATGTTTACGTCTGCTTCCTTTTGCATTTTCAAATAGCGTCTTTCTACAGCTTCCCATTTCATTTTATGAGTCAAGGATCTGTAGCACGTTACATGCCAGTTCACTCTAAGTTGTTGTATATTTTCTACTGAAGCATCACCACCTAAATTCTCCAATATCTGTACACATTGCTCATCTTTTCATTTTGAAAAACTAATCCTCCCCCCTTGCCAACCCCTGTCGCGGGTCCCAGATGTCTACCATTGCTTTTCTTATTCTACAGGGTCTAAAGAAAAAATGAGACCACTCACAATACTTAATCACAAAAATGCACACGGGATGTAATTACGAAACCCACTATACTGCAGATTATGTTTTTTTTTTTTTAAATTACTGGGAACGTATGTGTTGGCAGAAAGGTAAAATTATGCGTTCAGTTAAGATTGTTAATCAGGTAAAAGACAGGAAACTTACTTCTATGCATTTTGCTCAAGGAGAGCAAGTTAGTTTCTAGTGCGGAACAAAACGCGACTTTGACTGCAGGTGATGCAGTGGAACAATACATGACATCTAAGAATGAAGAAGAATTTTTGGGCGCAGTATTCCAGTCTAAATTTCAACATGCGACTGTACAGACAGATCAATTAACATGGTGCATAGGGAAACACAAACTTTGAAAACTCAACGTAAACATATCAGCATTCAAGTGTTAATGTTAGAGGGTAAACAAGACAGGGCTATTGGCACGGGGTTCAGCAAGGAGGAGTTATCACTCATTTATTTCATGATCGAGAATCATTGTAGTAGCTTACTATTACAGTATCCTGAGTTCAACGTTGGGAGAAAGACATATTTGGATTTGTTAAGGCAAAGTAACGATATTCTACTTTGTCAGGAGTTAGAGTAGGTGATCAAGGACGAAGACAACTTTTGCGTGGCGGAATTCACCTGTAATTGATTTTCTATACAAAAAGCTTATCAGTTCTTAAAGCAATTTGCGGTTTACTGTGAAATCATTCACAGTGTTTACACATTCTCAAGTGTGTTTGTTTTATATAACAGTTCCGGCACTGAAGTATAGTGCGAGCAGGTTTGCATAGTGAACAAATCTATTTTTACAGAGCTGATTTTTGTGTTTTATCAAGTTTAAGCTTTGTTATCTCTGTATGCTTAGTTTCGTTTTAGTGTATGCGAACGACCAGAACCAAACCGGTTCATTACGTGAACGATCAGAACCAAACCGGTTCATCATGAAAACAAAGAGAATCAAATCGATTCATTACAGGAACGAGCAGAACTATACCAGTTCATTATGTTACTGAACAGAAACAAATCTGTTCACTATCAAAGGTAAACATTGCCTGGTTTTATTGAGATGAAGTGGTACAATCTTTGTTACGAGTGAACATGGGTTTTCAAACAACCAACTCGTTTCAATTTTTGAAATTCAGATAGGTTTTAGCATCCTTGCAATTTAATCGTATCTAACAGCATGCAATAGCAATTGCAGTACAAACAGTTTTAAACGATTTTGTGACGTGACAATATTAACAAATGTTGTTCCTTGCTATCAAAGTAGATTTGATATATTGTAAACAATCTTGAGTATGAACAGTGATATGCTAATTAAATCAATTCGTTAACTAATTTGATAATATGTCAATTCAAAGATCATTTTTCTTAAAGGTCATAATAGTTTGAATAATGATCGAGGTTATGTAAGCAGCATAATTCTTTTATTGTTACTAATGAAAATGTCTATGCATGTTTTAGTTGTGACTACGTAAACATTTCATGTATATTGTTTGATCATGTGACATTAAATTAAGTTGCAGTATGTATTGTTATGTTAGGTAATCTTATTTGTTTAACAAAAATAAGAAGGAGCGTGAATGCTGAACATAGTGATTACCGGATTTACTTATGGTTTTTAATCATTCGTTTTGGCAACCTTGTTTAGTTAGATTAAAAAATATATTTATTGCTTTTATCAGGGGCTGCTATAAACAACTTGAGTTTGTCGCGTGATTCTGATTGGTTGATTTCACATATATTGTCTTACATTGAATCGTAGTAGGTGATCGTACATACCGTGCGTTCTCGCGCAGCCAACTTTACTGGATTATTAAATTTATATCAATTATAGCAATTATTAAATTTATTATTCTAGAACGATGACAATCGAAACTACAACAAAGAAGTTATTAGCAATCTACGCATATGAGTTTACATTTTAGATCAAACAACTATGCATCTTTAGTATTCTCCTTCACTCACATACAATTAAAAGAAGTCTCCAGTCATTTTTAACTGGCATCTGTTCAAAATACTTTTTTATTCTATTCAGATCCATAACTAAATAAAATGTTTGAAGAATAAAAGAATAAAATAGCAACTGGAAAACCAACTACCACAATAACTTCAATGCATTTTTAAGGTGTGAAGACTTGTGTAAATTGTTTCTCACTATGCTACTGGCGATACATACTAATCTATCTCTACCTTCCCACCTACCTACATAGTTTGGAGATATGTAATTCAATATCTTGAAAAATGAACAAGACCAGTTCAGATTTTAAAAGTACAAGCACCATTTTTCTTTATTTTCGAAATTTAATTTAATAAATTGCAAAATGACATTTCCTTATTTCTCAATATCATTTGTAAACTCACATGCACACAAAACCCTTTTGAATTTTTTGTTAACGTCTAACAAATTCAGTACAGTTAGTCATTATGTAAAGAAACAACTATTATTACATTTTACTGAGAATGCGTTCGCACAATTGGTTTGTATGACGTCAATGATATTATTCAATACTTGAAAATGAAAAAGACAGAAAATATTTAATTATACAATGAAGAGGAACTATTATGCGAGACAGAGAAAACCTTTGGTAAACCGAATCCCATTTAATCATCAAGCGTGCAACATGTTATCCCGAGGGAGTGAATTAAACCCAGGGATATCAAAGGCTGCAACTAAAATAGTTTATGAACTAACAATGGAATATAAGATGAAACCACGCATATTAAAATTGCCATAAAAATATTTCAATTAGTTTTTCACTGTACGTTTTTTTAAACCGTGCAAGAATTTAATAGATTTACAGTTTTTCGATTTTAGCTTGTAGTTATGAAAACCTTGAATACAGAGCAAAAATACAACAATCGTCACAAATCACGTAGTAACTTGACAAATAATGATTAAAGAGGGTATCGTTTTAACAACATAATCGAAGCAGTGCCCAACAGTTGTACTTGAGTAACGTTTGTGATTGGGAGACTGGAGTACAAAGGAAATTCCTAACACTTGTAAAATATTTTGGAAACTTTGTTGATATATCTAGTAAAGTATCAGGAATTCCTAACACTGTAAAATATTTTGGAAACTTTGTTGATATATCTAGTAAAGTATCAGATATATGTAAGTATTTGCAATGTTTCTGATGCGTCTGAAAAACTGTCGGTCAAAAACACAGAGATTTATTTTGCATAGTTGGAGGTTCCCATTTTTTCCTCTCAGCGTGATTTTCGAACATGCGCAGAAAAAAAGCAGTTTTTTACCATAATCGAACATGCAATTTTGGTCAAGTGTTTGCTGTCGTCATTTTAATCAGGAGTTTTAAATAATTCGCAAATATTCTCAGTGAATGGGAACTCAATCCCTACTTCACAAGTAGAAAAAGTTATTAGAATATGGTGTATCCTGTAGAAGTAACTTTGTTTATGATTTCGGGGTTCGGGCAACGTATTTCTGATCTTCTATACTGTTTTGATATACTGATTTCTTCAGTGGCAATTTAGTCCAGTCGCTAAATCTCTGGATTTCTAACTGAAGAACCCATGTTCAATCCTGCTTGAGGCTTCTCATTTTTCTCAGTTCCTAAAACCTGCAATGTGGCTGTTTTTATTAGCATGGTTACAGGAAAATTCCAGGTAGCAATAGTTTGCCTAGGTTTCTCCAAGAACATATCAGAAAATTTTAATACTGCAAATAAGTGTTTCTTTTTTAAGTAACCCTAGAAACACAGAATGTGGACTCAATACTGGGTCAGTAACGTCTAATATCGATCATGGTTAGTACAGTATTATTAGCCCGACATTGGCTGTGGACGTTCCCTCACTTCGCGTTGCCAACTCTCACTGACTGAAATGCCTCTAAGAACCCGAAATATCATGTACTCTGTTTATAGCTCACGTTCATCATTGTATATTGGCCAGTTTTTAAAAATACCTGTAGTTTCATACGCAAGATTTACTTTGGCTAAACAGCAATGTGACAACATATTTTTTTTTCTTAAAAATAGCTACATAATAACAGTAATAAACTGAGATTGTAACAACATTTATATACAGAATCACACAGAAAGTACAACATATAGGGAACCCCAAAACTTCAAAGATGTAAGAAATTAAAACCAAAGCTGAAACTGGGTCACTTTTGGTAACCCGGACATATGTGACCCGGTGAAGAACTTAACTCAATTGACCTGACGGATCTGGTATTATTCCTGTGGCTTGAATGAATCAGTGCGATGTCATTTGTGAGATCCCTTGACAAGTGTGCCCATATATATTTAATTGCAGATCTACGCCTTAATATGATTAATTATATACTCACATTATTAACACAAAATTCTTATATTGAAATTTCTCTCGTGAGCAGTGAAAAATATAATTTCCTCATAGGTGATACGCACTCCTCACTAACCAAGTGTTTCTCACAAGTAAAATTATAAATATGCTTCTGAAAAAGGATAATGGTTTTACGAACAGAAAGGAATTTTGACGAAATGTTTTCCCTGGGAGCGAAGAGGTTAAAAGATTTTAATACTTGTATACTATTTAATACTTCAAACAGAATTTCTTTCAGAATAGCCTTTCCGAGGGGGTAATTGCAACACAACTCCAGGGGGTGTTTTTGGTCTTTACGGGGATATGGGACTACTTCTATGTGTTTTACTATTATTAACCATATAGAACAGGATATCCCAGGGATGTCCCATTTAAATCCAAAATATGCGTACAACGTTCCAGAATATTTGGGATCAAATAAGGACATTTCTAAGATATGCTTTTTAGAATGTTAAAAATATATTCTAAGTTGAACTTTCAGGAATATTTGTAGAATATTCTGAGAATACCCCAAAAGTATATGTCCTCGACATATTCATAGCATATATTCTCGGGGTATTCCCAGGGTATACTTAGGACATACGCTTATTCTGGACATTCAAATATCCCTAGAATATTCTACGCATATACAAAAATATCTTAGATTATCCTTAGGCTACTTCCATGGGGATATTCGTATGATGCCCTTAAATTTCATCTTTACAGTATTTAAACACTTTCAGTGATTCAGTGCCATCACTTTATAAACATTCTGTATGTGTGAAAGTGTGCATTTCTGGTTTCTTAACATCAGTGTTGAGTGAGATCAGAATCTTGGACGCAGAAACGACGTCCATCCAATTCGTCCATTCATTGCCAGTCTGTCCCTTTACGTACGGATTCCATCACCATATCTGGTTATCACCAACGCCTTTCTGATGAAATCATTGATTAAAACAATAAACTGCGTAGGCGCTCACTCAACACCACCCACTGTTTGCCAAGCTCGATAGGGAAGAGGAAAATAGGTCACTTTTGGCGGGCGAAGGGTAACAGCAAAACCAACCTCGCTCTTCGTACGCAATTAAGCGGGAAAGCAGCTTGTAAGTGTGTAACGTCATTGACTCTATTTCGTTAATTTTCGCTGCTGTCTTGGGGGCGCAAATATATCTATTTACATTTGCTCACTAAAGACTATGTAAAGAATTATTAATTGAGCAGAACTTTATGTTTTCGATTATTTATTGACCCCCAAAAATGGCCGAGTGTAGTGGCAAAGATTACTGACTTTCATTGATTCATGATTCGATAAAACTTTGGTAAATTTATTTTATATCGGCCAGTCAGTAATTGTTGACTTCGCCCCGTCACGATTATCGGCCAGTCTAGTAATTGTTGACTTCGCCCCGTCACGATTATCTGCCACGTTCTAGTTAAAAAAACACTCACGCCCCGGCCGCGATTCGAAACCGAGACCTTCGAGCCGTTGGCCTAACGCATTGAACCGCACGGCTACCCGGTCGGCATTCGTGATTCGACTAGTAGACTAAGTTTATTTTGTTCAGTAATGGTTTTCATCAAAACTTCACCAGAAACAAGACTGGACCTATTCATCTCGAACCATCATCAGCAGCAGTTGTCCGTAACGTTTTCTATCCCGCGTCGTGTTCGTATTTGCCGCGTCGTCGCGGAGAGCCTGACTAGTCATCAAACCAAGTAACACCTTTCCATTAAAATCACAGACAAGAAAGAAAAAGTATCATAACTGGCCAGAGTAAATTATCTTTGTTACATAAGATATATATTTACGGGCACTATCTTTTGTAATTATCTTTGTGTTTTTCTTTGTATTTACTGAACTAGTAGTTTAGTCCTTTTCTTGTTTTCTTCTTAAATATTTTGCAATAAACCTGTTAACTGTTGTATTCTAATTTCTAATTGGCTGTGTTATTCGAATTCTACTAATCACTAATATTTTGTTATTATATTTTGTCGATTGTTTTCGCCATCTTAAGGGTCATTCTCCCAGAGTAGGAGGAATTTCCTAGCGCCTGGCTCGACATATCCATTATATCCACATATTACACAAGGTGATCTCCAGATTACGTCCCTGGAATATTGGGCCTAGCCCCTAGTCTACGCAGACCATTGTTTACTTGTGCCGAATTCTCTGCACCACCACCGTATTATTTTTGGTGCAAAAAGTCCAAGATCGCACAAACAAACACCTTTATCTGCACTATATTATTTTTGGTGCCGAAACCCGGGAATTACTACACCTTTTCTGAGTGCAGAATTAACCCTTTCTGCTAGCAAACAAGTGACGAGATTTCGCCGATTGGCAGATTTCTATTATTCGTTCTATTTGCATTAATACCGATACATTCACTGGCTTACAGGAACATTTTTCACAGGTCTGCTGCGTATGTGAACCAAATTTTTACCCATTAATTTTTAGATCTTCTCGCGCTTTCAAAAATCTGTGATCCATTTCTGTTTTAAATTTTCCGTGTACAGCGATTTTAAAGTTATTTTTTTATTTTTCCTCAGCAGTATTTCAGTTAAAGCAAAGTGTCATAACCTGAAAGCAGTGACGACGTAGGGGGAGAAGGCAGAGATGATGTAAAAACCCTCCTTAGCCCATTGGCAGAAATCCGAGATCAGAAAACAAAATTGGAAAGAATAGAAAAAAACAGGCAACGAAACTTCAAAAGAACTAACGGCGAAAGAAAACGTGAAGACAACACTAAAATACTAGAAAACTAGATGGTTGAATTATCTTCTTCTCTCACCCACCGGGTAGACACTTTACAGAGGAAATTAAAACCACCATGACCACGATTCAGGAGCAGACTGACTAATTCGCAAGGGATACGCACCACTGTTAACAATCTAACTACTGCCGGGCATATGAGACTCATTCCTAAGATGTAAAATCACATCCACAATCACGACATTCGCTACAAGGCGGCGGACGAAAAATTTAGAACCTACGATGAAAATCTCAAAATTTTACCATATTCTTTTAACATTTACGTAGACAGATTGACATACAGATTTGCTCTGCTGTCCCAAGTTCCACCCTCTCAAAAGCTAGAAGTAATGCCTTTCCTCTTAGATAACTCTGTTCTGAATTGGTCTCAGATGAATTTAGTACACTTTCGGGCTTATAGTGGTTTTAAATATGAGTTCCTGAGAAAGTTCCACAACGAATCACTTTTGGCCAGTCAGTTAGTCCGGTTACAAACCGACCCTTTCAACTCAAAGAGATACAAAACCGCAGAGGAATTTGTGGTCGAGAAATATCACAAATACATGACATGTCCGAAGCAGTTCTTTGTAATCCTATCGTCATGTTACTGTCCATACATATGCAACGGCAATTGACGACTATGCAATAATTGAACATCCCGTATTTGATTGAGTTTGTTGGGAAATTGTACATAGTGTACTTGTAGTTAAAAAATCGCAGGTACCTGATCAATAAGAAAACAACAATGATAGGACAAAAGGAGTACCTGTCCACGAGCATCCGAGCGGAGGTAAGAAGCGCCCACCTTACAATAAAAACAATGATAACCGTAGGCAGAAAGACGGCTAGCCATCCCTGCAAACGAACAGTCAATCCCCACATAGCACATAATGTATAATAGATATCTGAAGAAGGTATAGAGAGCCAGATAACGTCTAAGGTCTAAATTCCATAAATATTATACGTCTAATAGACATTCAGGTTTGATTTTGTAGCTTCCAGCAGTTTTGGTCTATTCATTGATATCCATTATACGTCTATTAGATATAGTATGTTTCATACACTACGCGTTTGTCTTTTGTTCATTCAAGGCTTAACGGAAGGCGCTTGTTCTTTGTTTAGTGACTCAGCATCAGCGAACGGTTTTGCAGCAGTTGCCTGCTAATGTGAAGTTGTGTGATAAAATATTTTTGATATGTCATAGTATTTGCTAGAAAAGTGGTCAAAATAAAAGAATAATCTCCAGAAGAAAATCATTAATCAGGTGAGTAATTATAATGTTATTTCTCTATGTTTTAACAGTATGTGTTTATGTTTTCGCCAACCTGGAGGAAAATATAATAGTAACCAAACCTAAAATAATTGAGTAGGAAACAGAACCAATGTAATTAAGGAGATGCACTCTCATTACGGTATATTTTGGCAGCGAAACACCCTTATACACTATGTATACTGCGCGTGATATTGTATGCATTATATAATATCTCTCACATTAAATATATACCTGGAAATCAATCGGGAAGGGTGTGGAGGACTGGTCCATCCAATGGTGTTACATTATATTACAGAAATAAAGAAACAGTTTAGGCCTACTGCTTGTATAAAAATGCTACTAAATTGTCCTTGTACACGAGAGAAAAATAATTGTTTAACGCTGCAGTGCGGACCAGATTTGTACACTCTTATTGCAAATAGAGATGGTTTCAGTCAGGGAAGCGGACAGATAAACCAAGCGACCCCTAGCTCTGGTAGTAGAGCATTATTTCACATTTGGAAGGGCCTAGGTCCGCTCCCAGCAGAATGTCATCCAGACAAGTTTTTGCAGTCACATGAGGCAGTACTACCGGGACGGTACCTTCAAACTAGGCCCTAGCCTACTTCGTTCTAATGCTGTCCATATCTGTCAAAGATGCCTAAAAGTCATAAATAAATTTCCAATTTAAAAAGATGTGGGAGAGGACAGGTTTTCAAATAGCAATTCATTTACGTTGCCAGGTATTGCTTTTCACAGCGTGGTTATGTTAAAATATATTTACTGAACATATTATTTCCACCGAAATTATTGTCAAAAACTGGTTAACAATGTTCTCAGCACATTTAAAGTGGTACCTTATAAAAGGTTGTCTCATACGCTGTTATGAGTAGGAAAAATGAATTATACACAACAAAATTAATATTTGGAAATTTACGCGAAGTGGCATTTGCCAGACGCATTGCTTGTTATGCACGTTCAATAAGACGCCACCAAATTGCTTTGTGTATCATGTGTTTATTCCGAGTCAAGGTCAATGCCACTCAAATAATGGTTGTGGAGTATCAGTGTGTGTACCGTATATGTGCGAGCGTGGTTCCTCGCAGTGTTTGGTTAAACGTTGGTAAACTTCATTGTGGGCCAGTCTAGAAATTTTGTACTTCGGTCCCGTCACGATTTGCCCCTTAGCCATTAAAATCCACGTCCATGCCCCTTTCGGGACTCGAACCGGGACATTCTAGTTGTTGGCCTTCCGTCGTAGACTGCACGGCTATCCGGCAGGTCATATTGCAGTGTTTATTTGCAATAAACTTTTGTGTGGCGGGAAGGAATTGAATTTGATTTTATTTATGATCTTTATGTATTTTAGGCTCAGGGCAGGACAGAGCAGGGAAAGAATATCTTAGAAGGTAGTCGGCCAGGTCACATTTGGAGGTACCATCCCAGCATTTGCCAGGGAGAGGAAAAAACTTGTACAGCAAGACTGTCAGGATTGGCGGCCGTTGAAATCGTTCAACTTCCAATTGCAAAGCCAACTGAAGCGGCCGCTCGTGGGGGGGATAACGCCCTGGATAGTTACAGTATGTTATGTTAAGACTGCTTAGTTTGATTTACCGTGCTTTTCCTAAACTGGATTTGTTCAGGGAGTAGGTATTGCAAGTCTCTTTCCCAAGATTTTCAAATCAGGGACTACTAAGTGTGAAATTGAAGCTTTCTGTCAACGGTTGATCAAGCTTTTTTTTAAAGTAATGTTATATTGAGGTTGTGGAAATTTGGAGGGGTGTGAACATACTTCAAGGACTGTTTTATCTTCCCAGTATGCTGTGTGTTTGAACATGTGAAGAAAGATTCTCATGCGATTTCAAATTTTTACATGGTTTAAATTTATGAAAGCATAGTCAGGAAAACATTAAGTTTGGAAGTCACAGGCTCTTCACTCTTCACTACATATTTCTGTGTTAAATTCACTTCCAAAAAAATTATTTCCAGCATTTTGTGCGGCCAAATACGAACCTTGTAGAGACCCATTATTGTTCAAAAGCGTATTAGGATTCTATATTGTTGTTGTTGTCTTTTCTGTTTTGTTGTTCATTTCTCACTATCATGATTATGTTGTAGGTTAATTAGTTTGACATATATGGCTACAATAGCACGACAGATGTGATTATTTTAGAGTTCAGGACCATAGGTGTCCATTTTGGCCTGACCTCCACTCCACATCACCCTCCAGCATGGAGTTCACCATCCACCTCCACTCCACATCACCCTCCAGCATGGAGTTCGCCCTCCACCTCCACTCCACATCACCCTCCAGCTATGATCTGCCCCTCCACCTCCACTCCAGCTATGATCTGGCCATCCACCTCCACTCCACATCACAATCCAGCATGGAGTTCGCCATCCACCTCCACTCCACATCACCCTCCAGACCACCTCCACTCCATATCACCCTCCAGCTATGATCTGCCCCTCCACCTCCACTCCATCTCCCCTCCAGCTCTGATGTGGCCCTCCACCTCCACTCCACATCACCCAACAGCACGGAGATAGCTCTCCACCTCCACTCCACATCACCCACCAGCACGGGTCAGCAGCAGTCTTTTTCGGCAAACAAGATTAATAAACACTGGTCTGGAGAGACAAGGACAAACCAAGGACATTCAAAAGGAGGAACACAATGGCATTCTATTTTCAAGAAACAGGACGCTGCAGGTGATGATCTCTTATTTGGGGAAACTAATATAATGACTCATGCCGGTTGGTATTCGAAGCAACGCTATCACTAGTTGGGTTTGTCGTAAAGTATATGCATTTCTTAATTATTAAACATATATAGGGTTACCACCTTTTCATTCCCTGATTCCCGGGCACATTTAAATTTTATGTATGGAGCATCTGAGATAGACTGGATAACAGACCTCAGTTGAAGTATTTTTCAGTAATGTACTTTTTAAAATACAGTAAGTTTTAATATGGACATACTATCAATTTTAGATTAAAGTTCAAGCACGAATGATTTACGAAGGTATTTTTTTTTACCTAAAGTGTTTTTTCTGAGAACATAACGCACCGCAACCAAACGTACCTTACGTTATCTCAGGAAAACTCTCATAGGTTGTGAGATTATACAATGAAGTCTCTCTAAAAGCATTACATTTCGTGCACTGTAACCTATAGAGGGTGGTACGACAAGAAACAATCAAATTTGAAAAGTTGAAAATGTAAAATCATAAACAATTGAATGTGTTATATACTACACCAACAACGAAAAATAACTATAACATTCCCAATCTGTTCTGATTGTGAGTATTCTTTGTGCGAAGTGCGCAAGGGTTTATTGCATAGCTAGATAAAGACAAGGGATCATCTATATGAAAACGCTAAGAAATTGCAATTGATAAATTGAAATGTCATTACCAAACACAACTTCTAAATATAATTTGACTTGGTTGCTAAAGGTTTCGTTAGCAGAAAGTCATAAAATTCAGAACATATTATTTGGAAGTTTGCTTTGCGCTGAAGTTCTGCTTTTACATCAATCACAAGTCTTTTTAGACTGTTCGTCCAAATGTGTCCTATTATCGAGAACACTTGTTCTGTGAAGACATTCTTGCAGGTATATGTAACATAGACATAATAATTATTGGTAACATATTCGGCAAAGTTTGGACACGACATTTTCAAAATAGAAAGCACCACCTCAATTCACATGAGTGTGTGTTTGTCTCCGCTGGATTTTCCATATGAGAGATGGGGTCAGCGCATTCCACATTGCTTGGTTTTGGCGGATGTTTTACGGCCGGATACCCTTCCTGACACCAACCCACACCAGCAATCTGGGTGTAGGCAATGGAGCTTCCACCGGGAATCGAACTCGGGACCCCTCGCACAGAAGGCGAGCGCGGTAACCAGGTGGCTAAGGAAAGACTAATGAAAGAAATAATTTAAGGAAACACATCATTAATCATACAATATTCTGAATAAGGAGCATCTATGGGGTGGGTTTCACCAATCTTCGTTAAGAACTGACGAATCGTTAAGTAGCTTTAAAAGATTTGAAATACATTAAATTTTAACTAATGATTTGTTTAATTCTTAAATAAGGTTGGTGAAACGCACGCTATATCTACAAGATTACTCAATACAAGTTTACTTTCGGCCTCTTCAATATCTTTTCATGTGATGTTTTCTGAAAAACTAAAGGCTTTAAAATAATAAAAAAAAATATTATTTTCACTAAAATCGAATTCCTTTATCAAATACTGAATTGAACATTCATATTTTTTCTTTTCAACTTTAATTTCAGCTCTTTTTTCTGGTTAGACCTGAAAGTTTGCCGAGTCGTATACTAACTTTATAACCAAAGATCTCGTCATAAAACCTCTGCTTCAGTTCACTTTTCATTATTCCATAGACCCGTGAAGAAGAAAAACAATTTTGCTCCAATTACAAAATTATTTAATAAAACATTCCAGTACATTATGTAGAAATATAAGTATACTTCTTCAGGAATAGAATCAACTTGTGAATAATCAATGTCAGATCTACTTCAAACGAACTTCTATGCAAGTCGAGCACGTTCTTCTTCAAAAGTTTAAGAAGTATGATTTGATTGATAGTCATTTCTCTACCAAACATACTACAGCAGGATATAAAGAACGCCATCTCGTAGGCACAGGACGTAGAATAATTTCCCATTCCATATCGACAGATTCATGGAACGTCTTCAGAACACTGACTATTTTTTTAGGAGAAATGGAAAATTCATGGAAAACTTTCATGACTAAAGTCTCCATGCTCATGTCACCAAGAATTTTCCCAACTTTTACTGCGTTATAGATAGTACAGGGCAGTAAAAACGGAAACTAAAAAGAAAACAACGGAAATGTTTTCATGAAGCAAAAAAACACTGTTTGATCTTTTTCATCAAAAATATTCACAGCTTAAGAGACTTTACGTTTCTTTCTTTCTCTGAATTTTGTCCATGAAACCATATGAGCAAGAGAAAATATAGTTGAATGTGTAACGACGATTGGATTGTCATTTCATTACAGAACAATAAAGTGATAGTACCTACATAATTTTATCTTTTGGAACACTGGTGTGTTTAAGATCTGCTTCGGACGTAATTTGGGGACTGGCAGATCCGGGTTTAGAACCCAGGGCATATTTTTGGGTAGAGCAAATTACATCTGAATTTGTCAAACAACACTTTCTTACAATCTAACATGCACGGATAAATTTTGGGGTGAAGGATAACATTTGGATACTTTTGGGGTAATGCTAAAATACCCAAACTACGGCTTCACTAGTTGACGGCTTAATATTTACATAAAAGCTATCATAACAAATACCAATACGTCATAGCTCCATTTGCACGACATTCCCATTACTCAGTAAATCCCAACGAAAATAGTTAAAACAAAAGTTCACACAAGTTAAAACAAAAGTTCACACAAGTTAAAACAAAAGTTCACACAAGTTAAAACAACTCACCTGCGCTGAGAAGATGATGATTACAGATATTAGCTAAATAGTTCGTGGAGAGTCGAACCAAGGAATTCAATCGAAATCACTAACAACATTCGAGATACAATTCCACACTAAGAATATGTCAGGACTCGGAATATAAAATATAACTCAATTTGTTAATGTACCTAATTTCGCAGTTGTCACGAAAGTTCGTAACAGCTCTTCATTGGCTAAGAGATCCGATGCACTGCCGGAGAACTACACTTTTTTGAGGTTAGCTGAATTTCGCTAAGTCCGAAAAAAGACAAAAACTCACTTTTCTAAACGAAGATTTTAGTCTACAAAAATCCACTGGATTTAATAAATTCAAGTCGGGGATGGACAAATGCACTCGAAGATAGACTCTTGTAACAGTGGTGAAACCGAGTATAACTGAGGTAAAACTAGAGAGTGAGGGATAAGAAAAGATGCTATTTATGAGAGGTATTGAACGGATCATTGACAGAGGGTTGATAAAAACGGGTGAAACTATTTGTTGTGGAAATTTGGAAGAGGACGGATCTTTCTCCTGATTCAAGCATTCGGCTTTTAGCACGTTCGGCGGATATAATAAGATCAATAACGGAAATAGATTATTGACGCTTGGAGACGATCTGGCGGGTGATGATATCAAAGTCAACTATCTCGGGTTGGACACATGAAATTAATCTGCTGAAACGGGATTGAATACTGATCTTCGTATTCAATGTCTTTATCAATTGATTTCCTGTGAGGGCATCTCTGGTATTTTCTCAGTCACATTGCAGGTGGATAAAGACCTAATTGCTATCGATAACTGAACGTGTTTTCGTGTTGGAATATTGGTTGTTAACTTATATTGCATCCAGTGAATCAATCGCTGGAGATCGAAGGCATGGGAACTGGAGTCACTGACAAAACCTAGATATTAATGTGGTCAACATTGTTTGAAGTCGTCTCTCGAATCTGACCACACCACCTTTTATTTCCTTTAAACTAATCTACTACAAAATTTAATTAAAAACTAAAATTATTGCTAAAATATAACTCAATTAAAGGGAAACATGTGTTGCTATTTGCAGGTGCAGTGAATGACAAAATACAGAAATAGAATGACCAAATTGAATAGAATGATGAACTACTGAAAATGAAATGTAGATTCATATACAAAATATATTTCTTGATCATAATACTCTGAATTCAATATTTAAAATATTCTAATAAGCAACATAATATGGGTTACCCTTAACATTATATTGTAATTTAGAATAGCATATATTCAGAGTAGCATGCAATAAGCTGCTCTTGGCATGATACATACTTTTATAACATACAATAGTGTTCTGTTCCAGTTCCCTGAAATATATTTAAGGTTACATTCTTATCTGTTTTCAACACATAAGAGTTCTGAAAGTATTCAAAAACCATTATATTCAAATGGGAAATTATTTCCCTGGAATGTGTTGTATTATACAGCTTACAAAATAAGTTATTAGTAATTAGTCACACAATTCTCCTACTTCACTCTAATATATTTACAGTTCAGACAGGTTTGTCATATTTATGAGAAATTATTTACCTACATAAAACATCAAAACACTTTATACTTGGCTTCTCGTAAAACGTATTCAAAAATTAGTTTTTACGATTAGATTATTTCGATGGAACAAAAAATATGTTTTCCATTGCATTATATTCTCCCATCAATTAATTATATGACATTGGCTGCTACCTGGAATCGGTTGAATATGTAGCCATGCAAATAAGTTTCGTTACAGAGTGTCCCAATAAAGATGTTATTCTAAATGTACATTTGTACTAAGAACGTACATGTTAAGTAATACATTAATGATCAAAAATGTTTGTTGACTTCGAACAATTAAAAAGTTTTTCCCCAAAGTAGCGCCAAAAATTTAGATAAGATAAGATTTCCCACCAATTTTTCCTCCAATCATTTGTCCCGGAAATTAATATCACTAGTTATGGATGACATAACACTTACAACTAATAGCGATAAATTCTGAAATGTATGTTTTAAATTCTGAAAAACTAATTTATGTTATGAATAATCAACGACAAAATGGTCTGCTGTATATGCTGCCATTTTCTTGATATGCAATTTGTGTTGCAATCTACATCCCAAATATGTTCTGCAATCGCTTCCGACGTTTCATTACTGTTTTTATAAAATCAACAGAGTGAGGAACTAGTGCATTACACACGATAACGTCACACTTACAATTAGATAGAAATACATTCACTAGAGACTAAAGATCAAAGATTCTGTAGAGACTATACTTCTACAGGAAATCCAGTCTTATCTAACTTTATGAATGAATTAATTATTTATTTTAAATTATTCCAAAGCCGGTCACTTCACAATTGTGCGTGTAACGGTACCTCATATACCACCACTGTAGTGGAGGATTAAATATAGTACATTTGGAAATCTGATAAAAAATGTAATTCTGAAGGAATTCAGGCGGAATAAAGAACTGAGTTTTTAGGCAAAAGCAAATTCCCGGACATTTAACTTTCAAATCCGGACCCCGGACGAATCTCTCGATTCCCGGATTGTCCGGGTCAATCCCGGACGGGTGGTAACCCTATCTAGACTCACTGTAATCAATCATCAATTGAGAATCAGCTGTGGGAGAGAACAGTTCAACTTATAACGGCCAAAGTTTTATTTTTCTTAAAAATCTATTCAGCTTACCACTTGAAGTGAGGATATTTTCTTCCGCCTTCCCCTGCATACTAGCATTAACATCATTGAGATGTTGAAAGATTTTCGTAGCTTGAGGCTTGAGCTTATGTACTACGAGGCACTCAACAATAACTAAATAGATATAGATACATTTGCTATTACCTACCCTTTAAAACTAAATTTGAATTTGAGCTTATTTGTGGCCTATAGGCATCTCAGGGTCATGCCATTTTATAGCTTAAGATTTAGCATAAGATCAAAGTGTACTGAATAGGAATAGGCAAACCGTGGAACGCGAGCTACCGGGGGTTGGCGCAAGGTAGTAGAACTTATCAAACAACTTTCATAGTATCTTTGGTAGCTCAACACATGCTTCCATATTTGGAAAATGGCTCTTTGATCGGGAAGTTTGCCGACTCCTGCTGCACAAAAGCCACAGTTTTACCTCCTTATATATGTAAATTTTTATTAAACTATTCCAAAGCGGGTAACTTCCAAATCATGCGTATGACGCTGCCTCATACTCCGTGCATGTAGTAAAGGATTAAATATATTAAATATTGGAAATATGATAAAATGTCACTGTGAAAGAACTGAGGTTTGTGGAATAAAGTGAATTCCCTTACATTTAATTTTCGAATCCGGACCCCGGACAAATCTCTTGATTCCCGGGTATCCGAGTCAATCCCGGACGGGTGGTAACCCTAATGCCAGTACATGGACCGAGTGAAAAGTTTTGGAATGTTATTGCTTAAAGAATATGCCTTTTTCATCTTCATCCGCTTGAAGCGTGGGGCCTTGTCGTGTCGAGTAATGCTGCGATTACGTGAGGCACTTATTTTCTTTTCTATTGTTTCACATTTTTATATTTCCATTCGCATTCATTTCGTCTATTGATATTTGTTTTGAACATGTATAGTATATTATTTGGTTGGCATATACGTCAATGTTTTAGGATCAATAATGAATAAAATTTCTTTTAATTACGTGTACTTTATCTTATATGAGTGCATTTCGTTTTACTTATGGAACAAATTACAGATTATATGTTCATGATCATTGTATTATCACTATAATCTCAACACTCCACACCCAAAATGCAAGGAGATTTGTGTGGATGTGTATGGATTTCACATGCCCATATTCATATTGTCAACATTGCAAACTTCATACAAGGAGAAGGTTTGTATAAGTTGAAAGTAAATGACTTATACATTGAATATATAATTTCATATTTCCGAGTCACTATTGAGGATATGTAGATTTATGACTCGTGATGTACAATTGAAGTACACTGTGTTTATATGCAGGCAATACGCCTTATCGGTAGATATTCTATTGTTGTTATGTCTTCCAAAACTTGTTGAACCTTACGCATGTATTTCAAAATTGGTACTAATCCATTTTGATTGCCTGAGGGATATATGTTTTACTGTAACGACTTTTTATGGGTAGGTGATATTTTTATCATTTTGGAATTTTATTGGAGTCAGGCACATTCTGAGTTGTCTGCATATTCTATAATGATTGCTATTATCAATGCGTCCTTAACTCAGTTCTTTTCCTTTTTCATTTCATTCGATGTTTGAGTACCGAATTTACTTCTTGTAGATGATATATAAATGTGATAAATGTATTAGAGTGACATAATTTGTTGTAATTTTAATTTTGTATTTTTGTGTTTTTTCTCCGAATGTCCATTCTCCGAACGAGGTGGCTAATGATAACAACAAAGATGCATTTTACGAGGAGCTAGAAAGATGGTTTGACCGATTACCGAAGTATAATATGAAAATTGTGTTTGGTGATTTGACACTAAGATAGGGAAGCAGAAAAACTACAGACATACTGTAGGCAAATACAGTCTTCACGAAGTCAACAACAAGAACGGAGAGACTGATAACTTTCGCAATACCGTCAAACTTACTAGTAAAGAGTATATACTTTGAAATCAAAGATATACACAAGTATACATGAATATCTCCGGATGGCAAAACTCTCAACCAGATCGATCACGTATTAGTAGACGAACACACACTAACATAATGAACGTTAGGTCTTACAGAGGAGCGGAAGGTGACACCGTCACACCGACCATTAGTTAGTGATAACAAAAGTGAGGAAAAGTTATGCATCGCGATCAGAGAAGGCAAAGGATCGTAACAACTGATATTCGAAGTTAAACGATTAGATAATACAAGCGTAAGAGCAGATTACCAACTGCAAATCATCAAACAGGTTCGAAATCTTAGCCGATTCTAGTACTAATAAAGATGGCATGAATAATGAAATTGATGTAAGTAAGATCAGTTTAAAAAACCCTTCGGGGTAAAGAGAAGAGCGAAGCAAGAATTCTACTCACAAAAGAAGTGATATCCATTTTGCAAGTGATTTTCTTCGTATCACTATGGCGGAAGTGTTTCCTTTGTAACAAAATTGAGAGATTTAGTATCCTCCCTTTTTATACTGATAACACTTATTTTGTAAGGCTGCTCCTCATTAAGAAAAAGTTCATAGCCTTCATACAAAAAGTCGATTTTGGACCATGGTAGGCTCCGTAATTCGTAAACGGTAACTTATAACCCCCACCTTGTTGGGGCCCGCAATTGACCCCCCCCCCCGGTACTAACCATTTGAGACTAAAAATAAAAGACAGACAAACGTTTCCATCATTTGTGAAAATTCCGTGATTCGGCTAAAACAAGTTATAACTTTTGAACTCCACCGATTTTGACGAGCGATACACCGTTTCAAAGGTATTGATGCGTAGATTTAGATTCCGCAAGTTTCGACTGCCTATATGGTATGGGGTCAGTGCTATAATCAGAAATTTGAAATTTTTAATTTATTTTCGCCCTGAGGTCCTAGGGAGGTCCTACCGTCCCATTTTTTTTGTCTTAGTATGGCAAAGAGCTTTCAAATATAAACTGAGCTGAATATGAATCATTTGTAAATAATTTTCAATTGTCGTTGATTAACAGTGGAAATGGTTTATTTGTAATTAATATTTGTATTTATTTTCTTAGTGGAAGCAGACTCATTGCTGAAATATTAGCTGCTTAGAAGTGATGTTGTATGATATCGCGATGCGACTAAGTCGGGGTCGAGCAAGAGAAAATTTCCACTGTAACGGTATATTTCTTTGTGTAATTTCTTTTTCCATCAGCTGTCGTGGAGCGAGCTTCGATGTGGGTCACCAACCAGGCGCAGTCCAATGTTTGTATTTTGAGGTAAAGAGCGATTTTTTCGGTTTTTTATGGTTCTCTCTCCCGTGTTGAAAGTTGATAATTCCACCGGCTGTGTGATATACTCAGTTACCGAGACGAGACCGGTCAGTTGGCATCAACGATTGATTCGGTCAACATCAAGCAAGAACCCTCTCCAACGATGGCACATCCTTAAGTCAGAATTTGCTGTTTTGGAACATAGTTAAATATTTACGAGTTTGGTGATAGAATATTTTTATAGTTGTTGGAGATAGAGTTGAGAGGGCCGGCGTGACACTACTTTGAAATCATATGTAAGTACAGGCATTTAGCTATCATTTTGCTTTGTTCGGTTGACGTCGTTATATAGCAATACTTTCACCGTTTCTCGTATTACCATTTTTGAGTTTTTATGTCTACGTTCTATTTTTGTCTAGAAGGGACAAGATTGTTAATTTCAGAAGCCGTGCCTGATATCACTGCGAAAACAATTTGTGATTTTATTAATAGAAAACTCATACTTCGTTTTGGTCTTGCTCTCATTTTGAAGAGTGATCGCTATATGTCTTTTCATAGTACTACATAGAACTGTGTAATTTGATGGGAATAAAACCCTACAAGTGTTTAGCGTATTCGCATTCAAGTATCGGACTGATAGAATCTTCGCATTCTTTATTGGAGAATATTATTAAAATGTACATATCTGAACACTAGGGCGACCAGAAACTTTGGGATATTCCGCTCCACGAGTGCGCGTTCAGTGTGAATAATTCAAGACGCCCTGGTGTCGGGTTCAGTAGTAATTACTTTGCGTACGGCTTTCATCCATGTGACATAGCTGATAGTATGTTCAAAACAATATGTGAAATACCTTAAAGTCTCAACGCCTTGAGGATATGCAATCTGCTCGTCGTTTAGTTGCTCAAAACCTTCTCCACGATCACCAAGTCCAAAAAAGATTTTATGACCGGAAGCACAGACAGAACGACTACTAAATCGGACAACAGGTGTTAGTCTATAACCCGTCTTTTAAGAAAGGAACCGCCAAAGCTTTTTCTACCCTGTATCATAGTCCAACTACAATTTAAAAAACTACATGGTAAGTTTTACGAAGTAAAAACGCGCGACCAAAAAGGCAATTGGATAATAGAGCAAATTGCCATACAACGTATGCGTCCATATCACGAAGACGTCAACTATTTGCAAGAATAGGGTATTGAAAACTAGGGAAACCAAGAATAAAGATACGATTTGTTGTTTCTCTTTACTGTTAAGAGAATCTGATAAAATTGAATGAGATGAAGACAAATATATTTTTGTCACTTCATACCTTAAAAAGAACAAAGAAAAACTTTTTTAACAGTCGTTAATCTTTCAGCAGCGCAGTTGGAAAGACAACAGAGAAGTCTGCAGCTAAAGAGACCCGATTTGACAAGAGTCTACCAGAGTGTCTCTTTCCAAACAGTCTCCCATTTTCAACTGTTTGATTGATCAATTAGTCCTATTCTTTTTATTTATTAAGACCCTGCCCTCCTCTTACCGCATGAATCGACATTAGCATTTTTTTATTACACTAGAGACTTTTTTAGGTAGATTTCGAAGAAAAATATACCTATTGATATCGATACGATATGAAAGTATATATATATATATATATATATATATATATATATATATATATATATATATATATTAACACGCTAGCGGCCATAATTTTGAAGATATTTGAACCAAATTTTTATATGTTGTTTCTAGGCTTAATAGCTCGGTTAAGTTCGTTAATGAGCAAAATCGGTCGCCATCTTGGATCCAAAATGGCCGCCGAACCCATTGTTGTATAGAATACACAGCCTAAAGCGCTGGGGCTATTGAAACCAAATTTGGCATAAAGGTACATCATCACTTTTTGATTACGAAAATGTTACCTAATGAGTTCAAAGATGCCATCTTGGATCCAAAATGGCGGAAGTAAGAAATCTATTTTCCATATCGTTTGAGCTAGAGATACGAAATTTGACATAAAGGTGTATTGTCACAAGTAGTTCAAGAAAATATTACAAAATGTTGAAAAAGTCGCCATCTTGGATTCAAAATGGCCGCTGAACCCATTATTGTATAGAATACATAGCCTAAACGACTGCAGCTAGAAATATCAAATTTGGAAACACTATACATTATTATTTGTATGTTACTAAAATATTACATGATGTATCCAAAGACGCCATCTTGGATCCAAAATGGCGGACCTAAAAACATTTTCCACGCCGTTTGAGCTAGAGATACGAAATTTGGCATAAAGGTGCATTATGACGAGTAGTTTAGGGAAATATTACAACATTTGGGAAAAGTCGCCATCTTGGATCCAAAATGGCCGCCCAAAATCCCATTTTGCACACCGTTTGAGCTGGATAAATGAAACTTTACTTGAAGTTGTACCATCACAAGTAGATCACGACAATATAAGAAAACTTTCAAAAAGTCGTCAACTTGGATCCGAAATGGCCGCCCCGAAAACCCAATTTCCAAATCATTGAAGGTAGAGAAACGAAATTTTCTTTGAAGGCGTATGACCAAGAGTAGGTTACAATAAATGGGGCAAACCTTCCTTTTGGTGGCGCAGTCCCCCGTGGGAGGGTACAGATGGATACCATGGTGGTGTAGTGCTGCAGTGATACCAGTGGTTAAGATAAAGAAGGCGCATCCTCTCAAAAGCACTGAAGTTGGGGGGCGAACCCCCTACGGAGGTTTGGGGGCAGCGCTCCAAGCGAAACAAAGCGAGTATATATATATATATGTCTTGTGAGGTATCGTTGAACAGCTCTTGATGATTAATCTACAAAACAATAAATAGTTTCTCGATAGCTCTCATATAAGGCGAGATTTGAATTTTTGAAAATAAAAAAAACCTTCGATATCTACCTCAGCCTTTAGGTCTACCGAAAGGGATTTTTTTATTTTTAAGATCACTTACTGAATTGTTTTGTATTATTTTTATATACCCCTAATCATCCCTAAACGTGATATTTTAGTGTAAAACACTATAGGTTGGAATATATGAATCATATTTCCTTTTGTTTTTCTTAGCTACAACGTGATTACGATATGTCAAAAGCGAGACAATTGTAGCTCACTTACATAAACAGAAACTACCAGGTGCGTAAATATGAAACCAAAATATAAGTACTGAAAAGACACAGTGATTGGATGACAATGCTAAGAACTATTTCATTCGAAGTATTTACCATCGCTAGCGATACATTTCTGCCATCGTTCCGGCAATTTGTGGATGCCAGACAAAAAAAAACTGTGCCTCTACTGTTTCAAGCCAGTAATCAAGCCATTTTCGTACACTTTCGCAAGATGTGAAGCGCTGGTCAGCAAGTGCGTGTCCCATGGATGCAAATAAGTGAAAATCGGAAAGCGTCAAGTCTGGTGATTAAGCCGCATGCTGAAGGATTTCCCAGCCAAACTTTGCAATCGTTTCCTTGACCGGTTTTGCTGTGTGGGAGGGTGCATTATCGTGAAGCACAATCACTTTATGTTGTCTTTGGTCATATTCTGGTCGTTTCTCACGCTAAGCTTAATGCAAATCGATCATTTGTTGTCGGTAACGTTGGGTATTAACGGTTTTGCCAGATTTCAGCAGTTCATAATAGATCACTCACTCCCTTCTGATCCCACCAAATACAAAGCATTCTCTTCCGTCCATAGGGATTTGGTATTGCAGTCGATGTAGCCGGTTCTCCTGGAGTTACCCATGATCTTTCACGCTTAAGATTCTCGAAATAGATCCACCTTTTGTCAGCAGTCACAATTCGATGGAGAAATGATTTCCTTTTCTACCTAGCGAGCAGAATTTTGCAAGTGTTTTTTCAGTTTTCCTGCTGTCGTTCAGTCAATGCATGTGGAACCCATTTTCCCACCTTCTGAATCTTGCCCATGGCTTTTAAACGTATGTTAACTGCTTCTCGCGTCACATTTAATTAATCCGCGAATTGTGGTTGCGTTTGAGCGTCATCCTCATCCAACAAAGCTTGCAATTCGCTGTCTGCAAACTTTTTCGGTTGTCTTCCACGTTCTTCGTTTCTCACGTCAAAATCGGCACTATTACATTTTTTAAACCACACATAGCACTGTGACTTACCAAGAGCATGATCACCGTAAGCTTCGACAAGTATGCGATGCGATTCTGCAGCAGTTTTCTTCAAATGGTAACAAAATATCAATGTTGTGCGCACATCGTAGTTTGTAGGTACAAATTGCTCCATGTTCAACGCTATTAAACACTACACTATGACATGAAACTTGTCTGGTTGTGAGTTGCAAATCGTTATCAGCAGTCAAAACAAGCAAGTGACGCCAAGGACGCAGTTTTACGGTATCCACAGTGACAGGCTAACGCCGTCTATGCACAAATTCCGGTTTCATATTTACACACCTGGTAAGTGTTTTTTAACTACGAAGGAACAAGAACAAAAAGGTTTATAGAACAAAGTCATGCATCTTTAGCTTTTTATAGTATTTTTTTCAGAACCTGAACACGGTTTATACTCAAGCAACAATTGAGGTATTTTTATAAGTATTATTTTTTATGAATACTTGATGCTACGAGGAATAAACAGACAAAAATAGGTAAAGTAACATTTAGAGAATACTTACCTTATTGGAGTTCCCAACCCAGGCGCTACCCATCAAAGTCAGCTATTATAATTGGTGTATGCCTGTTTTCCTCCACGTGGCGCTCTACGTGTTCTACCAGTTTTTCAAAGAAAAAGCCTAATGCGGCTTTCAGGATATTACAATTGATATCTGTAGTTTCGAGCTGGTACCGGAAATAAGCCTTGATTTGATTTTGGCTTTCTTCGAGGAAACCCCCCTGAACAAAGTCTTCAAATGGGTATTTTTCTTTAAAACTTGTAAACATACTATCGATAATAACTAGCCCGTCTTCATAATAAATATAACCCGACATATTTTGTTATACACTACATACAAGTGATGTTAGCAATCTCGCAACCGTACCTTTTTCTTTTTTTGCAATACGCGAGATTGAAGTTCAAGCAGCATGCTGACACATCACAAGTCGGTAAATCAAACTATACCATGTTATGTTACGGTATACGTATGTTAAATATTTTTATAGATACGTACGATGTTACTAACTAGTATTATGATAAGATTTTACTTTTTTTAAAAAAAAAAGGGCGAAAGCAAATATTTTATCTTAAATAGATATATCTTTCGAATTAAGTTTTGTTATATAATTTATAACTCTAAGACCAATTCCCCTTTTCTCTTTTAGAGTAAAGAAGCACAATATGGATTCTGAACTTTTCATAGTATTATCCATAATCATGGGAATATGGTCAGCTTCATGCTTCACAGATTTTCCTACCAACCGATATCACGAAATGATTTTGCAAGTAGGGATAGCACTCACCAACAAAGGTTTAGCCGTAAATTCACATACTGATATTTACATCGCTGTACGCTCTAATCTGAATCTTTAGACAACTTATCCTTCAAAGGAGAACTGCATTGAATGGAATGACAAAAGGAAACAGATCAAAGACAGCGAAATTTTTTTTTCTAGAAACAGAGGACACTATCCTTTGTCATTTTAAAATTGAACCTTCTCAAACAATGCGCTAATAACACTCGCTCCAAACATTGCATTCTCAACTTATTACTCGGTATAGGCTCATTTGGCTTGAGCGTTTCCAATATGATCCAACAAAGGCGTCTTTCTTCCTCACTAGAGCAATTACGTTAACACGAGAATCTTTTGACGAACGAAATGATATGCGTGATAGCCTCAGCCAAGATATAAGGATAGTTAAAAGCGTCATTTTACAGGTTAAGAACGCCTTTCTGGGCCTCCAAACTTCCCTTCTCAAATCTTTTTGTCAATGGTCACAAGAATCGAGAAAATTATCAGCACTTTACGCCCATATTATTTGGCGCAAAATGAAATCAAGCAATTTATGTCAAATGTCTTTAGAAATAAATTGTCACCTGAAATTCTTTCTGAAACATCTGCATTGAAACTTGTTACAGAGCACGAACTTCTTAGAGATACTATTTATAAATTTGATTTAGGATTATTGTATACTATGAGCCAAAAGTTTCTTAGTATTATTTATTTTCTGACCAAGAACGTTGACGTACTTCTACAAATTCCACTTATCAAACCCACATCAATGAACACATGATTATAAGTGGTCCATATGGGTTTTCTCTATGACAAAACGCACACATTTCTCTCGCTACCCAAATTCGTATTCATTTCAGGTACGTACTAAATTGCTAGAAGTCGAAGAAAAATTTTGCTCTTTTCAAAGTTTTTATATATTTGTCGACCCCACATCTTCCGTAATTCCCAGAAAGCTGAGTGTCTAACAGAAATAACCCACAATAAGTACTATACTTCATGTCAACTTCAGACGTTTGATTAAAAAATGAAGTACATATATAAATACACCGATGATGGGATTCTTACTTCATCTTTAGTTTTATTTCACAGAAAGTATAAATCCCCCTCTTGTATCTCACATAGCAAGCTATATGACAATACTGGTAATAGTTCCTTATTTGTTCACTACAATGAGTATGTTCTTTTTAGGACATTATCCTTCCTTCTAAGATTCAAATTCGAACTGCCACTCACAACCTAAATTAGAACAATACAATTGACTTACCATCTCGAATAGAGAACTCAACCGTTAGATAATTGGATAAACTCAAAGGGCAATTAGACTCCAAAACAAGCATATAGTACCTTTGGAATTTGACTTCTCTTAGACTAATTTATTAGTTATCAACATGCACGGCAGTGCATGAGCCAAGTTCTTCGCGTCAGAAAACGTCAGCACTGCCAGAAGCATGTTATACAGGAACAAGAGTTTATGGCAAAATCGACGATTTGGGGGCCCCGTAAGAAAAAAGATGTTAAAGATAGGAATATGAGCTTTTGCCGTTAAGGAGATATGGTAAATATGTGCAGATGTACAAAATTTCATATTCGTATCTCAAACTATGTTCTAGTTGTGGACCCGTGAAATTGCACATTTTAGGCTAACTGACTCACTCATTCACTCACTCACTGACTGACTGACTGACTCACTCATCATATTGTTTAGGGTGTTTGGAGTAAGCTAGAAACATGAAATTTGGTATGAAGGTAGAGGATGATAAGTAGATAAAGGAAAAATTCCGACATTTTGAAAAGGTGGCCATCTTGGATTCAAAATGGCTGCCAAACCTAAAATTTCAAAGAATACACAGCCTAAACGATTAAAGATAGAACAGTGAAATTTGGTATGAAACTACATCATCGATAGCAAATTAAGAAAACTTTTTAAAAATTTGAAAAGGTCGCCATTTTGGATTCAAAATGGCCGCCAACCCTAAA
>JAGDQP010016996.1:0-11562 GCA_022664845.1 Lepisma saccharinum
CAAGTTGATTATTTTTAAAAATGCAGTAGAATTTCTATTCTTGATTTTTTCGTAATTGTCAATAGATGACAATCCATACTTATGTATTTATTAATTAGTAGCCCGCGAAAACCTTAGACAATTTTAATTAAATATCAATACTATATATATGATACATTTTTTCTACTTTACACATGATCTCTACCAAGGATATTTGTTATGGTAGTCTAAAATAAAACTTAATACTTTACAAAAAGCATTAGCTATTTACTTACATATGTAAATAAATATGCTATTTACATATGCTATTTACTTACATATCTTTTATCCATAGAGTTTTGCATTCAAGTAAGCTATGCCAGCTCCGTGAACTTGGAATCCCGATATAGAATCCGCCAGTGAAACTTTGCTCAAATTTTGTGCTACTTTTGTGCTTTTTTGTGCCACCAAAAAAAAAAAAATTGTGCTCGCGTCTAAAAAAAGTTATAAGCAATTCTTTTTCCGGATTCCAACTTCACGTCTCTCCCCGACTTTCGAATTTCAACTTCGAAACCACCCTATAATTTTGTGCTACTTTTGTGCTTTTTTGTTCCATCAATTTAAAGTTTTGTGCTCGCGTCTCAAAATAGTTATAAGCAATTCTCTTTCCGAATTCCAACTTCATGTCTCTCCCCGACTTTCGAATTTCAACTTCAAAACCACCCTATAATTTTGTGGCACTTTTGTGCTTTTTTGTGGTATCAATAAAAAGTTTTGTGCTCGCGTCTAAAAAAGTTATAAGTAATTCTTTCTCCGACTTTTTTCCCGATTAGAAGTCATGACATAGAATCCGCCAACGAAACGTTGCTCAAGTTATGTCCTACTTTTCTGCTTTCTATTACCATAAATAAAAAGTTTTGTGCTCGATCGCACCTAACAAAAGTTGTAAGTAACTCCTTCTTTGAGTTCTAACTTTACGTGCTTTACCGGTCATGACATAGAATCTGTCAACGAAACGTTGCTCAAGTTATTTCCTAGATTTGTGTTTCCTATTGCCACCAATAAAAAGTTTTGTGCTCACGAGCAACTAATATTAAACATCAGCGTAACGTTTTGTGTGTGTTTGTGTTTCTTACGGAAAGACAAAGTCGCAAAAGTTTGATGAAGAAGTACCAAATTCAATACATTTTCTGCTTAGTTTTTATTTGAAGAAAGGACTATCCTCTGAAATTGCATATATATATTATTATTATTAAGAAATATCTCGAAATAAGTAAAAGCAAAAGTTTGTATATATAGGGTGTCCCGATAAGAACGCCGGATTTAATATGATGTAAAACTTACTCTAGTCTAACAAAGCAACAAATAGTTTTACATATTTACAATGTCGAATTGTTCCGATTTAAGAGTGAAAAATAACATCTGGCATATGTCCCCACGACTTCTATTGCAGGCGTTAAATCTGTCCATTAAATTCAAAAGCACTTTTCTTCACATAATTTTTTATAATTTGGCTGGAGACAGGTCGATTCTCCTCCACCAGTTATATTTGATTTCAGAGACCTCCAAAGACGAAACAACCGCAAGAACTAAAGTCACATGGCCTAGCTCGCCAGTTCTGGTCAACATTGTTTGAGAAAACTAGGCCCGAGAATTTCTCACGCAGCACTGTAAGAACAGTGTTACCAACCAACCACAAGACATTTTGGGTGAATGAAACTCAGAATTATTAAATCGGAACATTAACCCTCGTACAGATGTAAAAATATTTGTTATTTTGTAAATACACAGTACTCTTTTAAGCATATTAAAACCGGTGCTGTTTCTGGGATACCATTTAGATCATGAGAAAGGAGGAAACCTTCTGAAGAATCAATAGGTTTGGCAACACTATGACATGCGTATCTATAGTTTTTTTTTAAATCTAAAATTATGCTGGAAACTGTTCAGTCTTTGTTACAAGTGTAGTTGCTATTATCAAATATTCAAACCAATTGCGAGAGCTTGGAGATAAAATTATTTTCGAAGTTGAAATTCGAAAGTCGGGAAGAGACGTGAAATTGGAATCCGGAAAATGAATTACTTATAACTTTTTGAGACGCAAGCACAAAACTAGCACAAAATAATAGGGTGGTTTTGAAGCTGAAATTCGAAAGTCGGCGAGAGACGTGAAGTTGGAACCCGGAAAAAGAATTTATTGCTTATAACTTTTTTTAGACGCGAACACAAAACTTTTTATTGATGGCACAAAAAAGCACAAAAGTAACACAAAATTTGAACCAAGTTTCATTGGCAGGCTCGACATCGGGATTCCAACTTCACGGAACTAGGAAAGTCCAATCTTTATACATTTACAATGATTTAGTCTTTTGCGCGTATTAGTAAATATGTTACAGTATTGTTCTACCCAAACACCTTATAACTTTGAAAACATCTTGACAAATTCACGTTCAAAATGAAGGTCTGACATGATTTTAGATTTTGATTGAAGCTTATTCTCATTTTACGTCAAAATGTGAATTAAAAGAATTTGATAATGTTTCATTTTATTATTTATTTTAAGAATATACAAATATTCTAAATATAACATGTGAGAGTAAGATTACGAGTAGTATAATATTTTAGGTTACTCCCTTTCTTAATCAATCCGCCAGTGAGGTCACTGCTAGCTGTCCAGGTCTTTAGCCAAAGCCTTTTGAAATTAAACTAAGAGAAAATAAGAAAATCTTTGTTGAGAATAATTTTCTTCAGCGGATTTCGAACTTGCTTCTAGCTCCCAATGACGATTGATAGACATCTTTAGTTTACAAACTTTTAGTGCCATTCTTATAGTACTACGTACACTGAAAAAGACATTTGTTGTACGCTTTTTGCGCACATCTTTCTTTATCCTATCCCTGTCTGAGCCATAGTTACCTAGCCACTAAGCCAGGCGACGTCGCCGACCGGATTCTGGGCTGGATTACGCCGTATGCCGGCATGTCAGGAGGCCAACTTCGTCTCGGGAAATGACCCGACGACCAAACGCCACTTATAGATCGTGCCGACTTTTCCCCAAATATTTCCCGACTATTAGTTGGTCGCGCCACCGTTGTGGTCGGCATTTGGCTTGCTGGGTAAAAGCCATAAGTAATCAGAAAAGTCGTACTAACTGTAAAGCTACAATTCCTAAAGAGAAGGATACTTTAGAACAGGCGTGACCAGCTTCTTTCTATACGAGGGCAAATATATGATGAATGGTAGCGTCACGGGCGGTCACATCAGAAATATTAAATATAACTAATATGTCTATCAGAATGTATGAGATTGAAACAATAAGCTAAAATAATCATATATACAATTTGATAAAGTTTCATCTTGCCGCGAACCAGACAAAATTACAGGACAGGTCGCATGCGGCCCACAAGTCAGCAGTTGGGTTATGGCCTGCGTTTGAACGTAAGCAAACCGAATATCAAAAGAAATAAAAACTACTTTGTAGTACTTTTCTAGAAATTTTTGCCCTTCACATACAACAACAGACGATCGCAGGTTTCAGTTGATTACATTTCCCTTAGTACAAGTTTTCTCCGCAAAAGAAATTAAAATAACTATCGTGGTGAACTGTTAATACGCTGCAGATTTTATTTCGAACACATCGTATTGCTTTGAGAAAACTATATCATTGATACTGCGATTCTATATCATTCTATCAAAATGAAGAAACAATTGAAGGTGTTATTTTGTAAATTATATAATAGATCCACAAAAGTAAGGCAGCAAAAATATCTCAAGTAAATAGGAGATAAACAGTTTAGGATGTCTTAATTAATTATGCTTTGTTTGAATAACATAATTTTGTAATTATCTCCTGTCGTGTTTTGAGTTAAGGCAAAATATTATCATCTAGACAGCCCGGGTTCGATTCCCGCTTTCATCAACTCTCTTACATTTCCCTAATCATTCTTAAACCCTTCTTAAGAAAATCTAAGTTATAAGGAACCGCTTTTTCACATCTTTCCATATCCCTAAAGTACACAGAAACTATGAAAATTGGGCTCATTTTATGTGTAAGGTAGTGTAGAAGGAATATTTTTTAAGGTGTAGAAGTGTCAGTTTACACAAACAAATATGTCATTCTATCTCGAATTCGACAGAAAGAAACTCAACATACCTTTAGGAATACCTAACTCGCACGAATAACGAAGTTCCCCTCCAAAACTTGATCAACTCATTAAATGAATATAAATTACGTGCAACTTTAGATAATTTATCGATATGCGTGGAGTTGAAAAAAAATAGAAATAAATGCTTACAGGGATTAGCGTTAGGATGTAGGACATTTTTCCTATAATTCTGACCCGAGTAAAGAGATGATGGTATGCGGAGAGATTATGGGGAAAGGGTTTATTAGTATCTGCCTTTATTGCAAATGGTTTCGAATGATAATTTTCTGTAACGCTTCAAAAACTTGCTGAGGCGACAAAAGATTTCCACGGACAGTACAAGCCAACCATGAAATTAAGTGTAGCTAGCTGCTATGTACAGGAGAAGGGGAGATTGTTGCGGTTAGATGCACTTTGCAAAGCAGCAATGGTAATATTTTATCCATCTGAAAAATCCCTTCGAATCAAATGAAAAAAAAAAGTACACCAGACTGAAACTTAAAACGAATTAAAAAAATATCCTTTTCAATAAAATCAGTCACCCATGAATTGTATGCGATCAGAATTGGATTACTGATAAGGACTTAATGGTTACACAGCTTTCACCTTATAACGATTTAGCTGCAAAAGCACCAACATGGTGCTGAATTTCAAAATACAGATCATCCATTCGTATTTGGTCTTGTCAGAGATTCTGTCTAATAATTCGTTTTAAAATTTAGTACCAGGTCATCACAAAAAATATTGAATATTTTTAAATTAATGTATTCCATTTGGTAGTATACCAAGAAAAAGAAAGTGAGCAGAGCTTAAATCTACGTGCCTCCCACGTGCCAATATGTAGTCAGTGATCATTTACACTGGACTGGGAGAACTGGATTCTTTTGTTTACTCAGATAAAACATATTCTGGATATGTTATACGACTTGTAAGATTTTGAACATTATATGAATTTTTTTCCCTATATACTACACAAAATAAAGTACTTTTAAAAACACATTTTAGTTTCAATTGCATATAATAAATCTTATTTTCCGATAGGGAAAATTTTAGTATTCGCCAAGTATACAGTCGTCTCTCCAACACAAAAAACGTATTTGAAGCATTGATAACATCAATAAAACATGTTTTGTTAATGGGAGCAAGATGATACAGATTCATTTTTTTTTTGTAAATATATTGGTATAGGAATATACTAACAGTCAGTTTTTGTTATTGTACAATTGTGTAATACCTGAGCTTTGAAATGTAATAAACCTTTCCATCCTTTTTAAAATGCAACATGGTACGTAAAATATTCAAATAAAAAACTATGTGAACTCATTTTGTGGGTCGGTGTGAGGTGATAGGTATGATTATGTTATGTTTCAGTAGTTATATTCAATCTATGAATCATGTTAATATTTAATAGGGATGAGAAGGTACACCGTAAATATGTATAAAGAAGAATACTGTTCACAGTTACACAAGGTTTGACAAATACAACACATCAGAAGCTAAAATAATGTTTAATAAAAAGTGACATATAAACACATTTACAAACAAGCAAACTTTTAACGAAACATAACACGCTATATAGCACTGATGTATAAGAAATAATACGCTCCAAACTCATATGTTTATCAAGTTTTTATGCGATGTGTGAATGTATCTAAATTTAGATGATTGAAAATAATAGAGGAACACCTCTGATGAGTTAAATGCCAGTTTATCCTGTTTTAGTGGAGTATATTTCTTGAACTGGCTCATTATATCATGTGGCCACATTTAGCTTTTGTCTGTTGTTATAGACCATACCAATATGCTATTACTTCCTCTACAACGTCGCACGAAATGAAACTTCAACAATTCTTCTACGCGCACTGTCAGTTTCATGAACACCAGACACGCCTTAGCAACAAAAATATTTTTCCCTTTTTCTATCTCTTAATTTAGTGAACTGATAATCTTCTGGAAAACTTATAATTTCCTGAATCATATCCGTGTCGCATCTGGCACACGAATCCCCAATGAAGTTATTGAGTTCATCACCTCCTTCCCTACCAACATCCTCATCAGTTTCAGTCCCTTCCTCAGTCTCAATGTTCATGGTATCTGGTATCTGTACCGGAAATTTCTGGATCTGTGAAATCTAATGAAATGAGGAAAAACACTTTTTTTTATTTCTCTCGACAGGTTCATTTTATCAATGCCGTATCTCAATTCCGATAAGCAAAGAGTTAGCTTCCCAGAAGGCACTTCCTTCAAAAACCTGTTGTATCATGTCAAGATAGTAGCTCACAGTATATTTTCTAGTTCCTGGTTTTGCTCCCTTTTAACTTTGTATTTACCACAAATACAGTATCAAATCAACCTGGATTTCTCACTTGTTTACAAAACTCAGTTCTACTGACTGAGCCAGCAATGAAATCAAAATGGTTCAGGCAGAAGCTTAATAATAGCACCTTGTATCATCAACAACCAGTGCACTATTAGTCTAACATAGTAGTAAGATTAGTCTTTGACAGACGTTTAGTGGAGCGCAAAACTAATGGTCAAAACTCACTTTGATTGTTATTTTTCATTTCCAAGAGTGCCACCAATGTAGATAGTTCAATATAAACTATGAACTGTCCAAAATTAAGGAAAAAATAACAACAACTTAGAACTGGCCTGCATCCGTAGTAAATCTACCAGAAAAGCACGCATATCATGTCAACCCTTCGTATCAACTCACCTCGGCTGACGGTGTTATTTCAATAGGTACATTTCTCAGATTCTTAACTCAACTATATTCTAGACTTCTTTCTTTGCAACACAGAACTCCATATCCCTGTAATTATAAGCTACCAAATTCTTGTTATTATTTCAGTAAATCATTTTTCTGACTACCATTTTCTGTTACTTCCTACCCACGTGTAGATGTGGTACGATTTGAACATAGGAATGAATACATTGTTTCTACTCTGTAATCTACTTGATAATTGTGTCCCTCCTAAACATCACAGATAATGAAGAGAAAACACACAATTTCTACATTTAATTGAAGTATCGTGTGATTAAAAATCTACGTATAAAGTACTACTATGATTGAAAGTGAATGCGGAAAAAGAAGAAAAGTCCGATAAACTTTTCGTTTGTTAATACACTTCAAATAGCAACTAAAAGCTTTTGGTTTATTTTCTGAAAATTTTCTTGTATTGCCGTGTGTAAGCTTTGTTTATTCGTATATAGCTTGTAAGATTTCTGATTCTGTAAATTTTGGTAACTGTGCCTGATGTGGACGAGTTTATTGTAATAATTCTAATTAGTAGCTGTACCATTCCATTTGTAATTACCAGTGGAATATTTTGTTTCGAAATTTTGCAATTAACATAAAACATCGTTGCTATGATTACAATAAATCAATGATATTTTCGATTGTGCCAATGAAATCGAGATTTTGTTTCCACTTTTATATTAAAAAAATGGGGCAGTACTGTGGATGATCGTAACATCATAATGTTAAATGAATGAACAAGTTCTTATTGAAAAGCGTAAACACCTTTTTAAAGAAAAATCTTGAAGAGGAGAAAACTTTTATTGGATGCGTACAGGTAAAAATAATGAGACAGGCAAAAAGATATCAGAGTCACAAGAGCAAATTCGCCAGGAGAGAAAAAACAAAATTTGTAGATTTACAGTAAAAATTACAACAGAACAGGAGGTATTATTGGCTTTTCTCGAACCTCGATCTTCTCAACTTAGAAGTACTTTCTTTCCGTGTAGAGTACGCACTTATTTTACCTATTGTATTATTATCTCTCTCTCTCTCTCTCTCTCTCTCTCTCTATCTATCTATATATCTATCTATCTATCTATCTATCTCTATCTATCTCTCTTACACACACAAACGCTTACATATACACCCGGACAGACACGAACACACAATATATATAAAGGGTTAATAATAATTTGTGACCACAAAAATTAGAACATTCTTGTTTGGCAAATTTTAAGACAAAATTACACTGCAAAAATTTCCTGGTGTCTAGTTGTTCAGATATTAAAGAGAAAGACAATATTGTAAATTGTATATGAGACCAAATGCTGCAACTGTGACATACTTTCCATCTGTATAATTGATGAAAATACAGACAACTCCAATACCAAATTTTATCCTGGGATGAAATTCGTATTACTTGATCTTTACTTATAGCCATTAGGCATCTAAGGCTCAGACCGGGATAGGGGAGGGAAAAGAATTCGGGATGGTGTAGGTCAGGGACTATGTTGAAGGTGCCATCCCGATATTTGCCTTGTGAGACTGAGGAAAAATCCTGGATAAACCTCAGTCAGGATAGTTGGCCGCTGGGATCGAACCCAGGACCTCCCGAAATCTACGCCAACGCTCTACAACAGAGCTACGCTGGCTCGGTGCGTTGAATTCCGTCTTGGGAGAAAATAAATATTTGTTTCAGTATCTTTCGTATATCTATTAAAAGCAAATTTATTCGATAATGTTTCTATTGTTTCCTGAAATACTGACTCGAACTCTAAAATTAGATCTGAATTATATTCAACTTCGTGTACTGGTCACACAGTTTGAAGACGATCCAGTGTTCTGTATTGTACTGTTTACAGTGCTGACACATTGTCACTATTTTCTAGTTAATTTCTTCAAAGTTTTATATCGGATACAAATTTTGCAAAAGACCGTTTCTGTTGTGAAAATTGGCAAAACTAATTTGGTAATTTTGCAGTGCAAATTGTCTTTCAACCTGAGTAACGGTCATTGACAATAATATCACTCTGACCACTGATATTTTCCTTCAATTCTATTAACTGAATTTTGAAAAGATGCTTAGAAAAGATACCTTAGACGCTTTTTTTTTAACTTTTACGCCGGTATTCGTTCTCAGTTCTCAGATATTAGGACAACTCCTAAATATAAATCAAACAGTAAACTTTTTCATGGCAGTAAGAAGTATTTTCTATTGGTAGGACATTAACCAATTGCAATTTTAATAGATTTGTTTGATCGTATATAAAATTTCACTACATCATTTTCAAGTTCTGGAAGCAAATTATTTGAGCGTAAGTTAAATACAGTTTCAGGATGAAAGATTTACACAGTTGTCAACGTTTAACTTGTTTAGGTTCGAGCTATGAACTCATCTTCATCTTTCCATTGTTTATTCTTCTTACATTTTCTGTATTCGTCTTCTTCCTTCCTTCCTCTCTATTCTCTTTCTCCATCGCTTTTCACTGTCTTTCGTCCCTTCTTTACCATCAACCCCATACGACTAGCATATACTTAACACCGATGTTGACCTAAGCTGAATTGAGAAACCCTGCAAAGTGCCAAGGAGATGGATTTCTGTTTTCAGAAACTCTTCGCCAGCGGAAAGAATCGATGTGTTCGTTAAGCGCTGTCAGCGGCTATTCTTCCTTCACTCAGTAATTAATCTTGAGTCAGTTCCATGCTGCTCCGCTCTCATTAACGAAATCAATAGTGACGTAGAGAAGAGTTCCCGGAGACTGTCGATCAAGACTTTCTTTCCCTCTCTTCTTACAGCACTATTTTTACATCCTACGTCTTCCGCCATCCCTCTGGCCTCTTTCGCTCTTCTTACGACCACCGCTATAATTTCTAAGATAATTAACATTGAGTCACAAGTGTAAAAGGAGGCCCTTCGTTTTATTTCTTTTTTTTTTTTTGTTAATGGGGCGTCTCTTTCTCTCTCCCTTTTGTCTTGGCCCTTCTCAACTAGCGTTAATAAAACTTTCCACACAGTTTGCCTATACTGTATATTTTGGATCCCTGTATTCAAAACTTAAAGTTTATTTATTTACACAGTCTACCACTTACTTTGAAAATAAGAGAAAAATTATGAAAAAGAAAAGAAGCGTGGTTAATATCCCTTTGAAAGTTTCTTAAAAATTTCCAGCACTTCTCGTCGAGTTTTAACTTTTAAACATTGCTTATTCTGTCACAATTTTTCAATCCAAACAGCAAGATTTGTGATACCGGTATAATTTTATTAGTTTCATCCTGTTTGATCATATAACTTCTAAGGATCCGACCTTTAATTGACGTGGGCTTGGAATCATGTTTTAGTTTCAATTCAAAGCAGAATGCGCATACAGAGATTAATATTCGAAGAAACGTTATGAAAGGTGCCTGAGCTGAACCAAAGTTGTGTCCTACATGCCATAAAGAAATTCAAACGAAAGCACTCCTTTCCCATTACTCTCTATGCCTTCACAGTTGATATATTACAGGACTGTGCCACAAGGTTCGGCTTAAAATAGCATGTTTTATAATTTAACACCCTATGTTTAGAAATGTAATATTCGCAGCAAAAGAAAGAATATAGTATAATTTATAGGTTATTCAATAAATTCGTGCACTTCGTCATTTGTTTACTTCAGGCCTGACCTAGGATTTTCTTGAGGAGGGAGCGCATAAGGTCTATAGAATAGATCAGGATTCTTTTCGATATTTTCCTGTTAAATTAATATTTTAATCATAATTTTAGCATATTTTCCTGCGTATTGCTAAGTTGAATCATGCGATACTAATCCGGTATATCCAAACGTTGATATTTATAGACAAATTCGATTTGTTCGGAAACAAATCGAAGCTTTCTCTAAGGTAAATCATTGAAATACTTTTATAAAAAAATATTTTCCTTTGAGGAGGTGGTCCGTACCCATCTCTGGATTTTCCACTAGTTTACCTATGCTGTACGGCTTACGACGTACCTTAAACACATTGACCTTGAAAGGAATGCCCATGTGCAGCGATGCACTTCTACCGCATTGTGTAAAGGAAGCAGTTTGAAACAAACCGCGAAATCATCAGCTGGAATGTAATTGAGCATTTCAATGGCAACATATATGTCTGTATCTTCACTCAACCGCTTTCCGATTCTTGTTTCGCACGGGAATATTAAAACAGCCATACGATTCTAAGTCGGGGGAATATGATGGATGCGACCTATGTGAAAATCCTTTCCCCCTACCGTTTCCGGCTGAGCCATAGATGCCCAAAAGTTATAAATAGGTTCAACTCTAAAATATTTCAGGATACTTTGTATTAACTCAAATTGCATCGTAATGGGTGTTTGCATTAGCTATAGATTAACATTGTCCTCTTTCATTGTTATTACATTTCCATAGTTTCAAAAATGTAGCATTTATCGACGCCATCTTGGTAAAAAGTTGCTTTTTCTTCAATAGTGTGTGATATATGGTGTGCTTCCAACCAGTGTACAAGATGACAACTACTGGGTGAGTCGAAATACATTGTCCTTACATATAGTTTAGAACATTTTGCTTATTTGCAACTAAAGCATAGCAGTAGTAGTAGTCAACGCATTGTGTTATCATATAGACTGTCTCTACGTTGTCCAAACAGTGCTGCTTTTTCCAAATGACATGGTGAGAGAGAGTGACCTCCCCCCTCAAGAAATGCAATAGTGCTCTTAGTTTGAAC
>JAGDQP010016996.1:16562-39471 GCA_022664845.1 Lepisma saccharinum
GCTTCTCACAAGTAAAGTACCCGAAGTGAGGACTCGAGTTGCTCATCAAGTGATACCTTAAATTGAAGCTAGTGACGGTTATAGTACACCTGTGAAATCCTAGCTGCAGAGCTCCAGTAATAAAAAGGTTATGGCGGGTCAAAATTCAAATAGAAAGCGAATTTAGCTGCTTGTGATGTCCATGTTTTGCTGATTATCCCGATGGTAATACGTCGTACGTTGCTCCCAATTAATGTAATGTGTAGAATGATATCCCTCTCTCTGCATGATATCCCGCTTTCTTTTATTCAAATGAATTATGCCCTAATCATATAACACTGTTCAAACGTTTAATTCCTGGTGGTTGCACTGGTTTCATCCAACCACTCGATGTTTACTTCTTCCGTCCATATAAATCATTTATCAGGTTCATTACTGACACAGTTATCGCTTCCTCGGAAATTAATCTATGGCATCGGGATAACATTTTACGAATGCAGTCCTTCACTCTCTTCCAATCAGAACCTCACGATTTTGCAACATGATCAGGTTTGCGTTTTACAAAAGTGGCTACTTGGATGAGGAGCCCGAGCCCTGGATTTCTCCATTGGATTATTGTTTTGATTCTAATATACGTGACCTCATGTGAGAACATCTCTTTTGTCAAGTGTGCTCATTGTGAGCAAAGTATCTGCTTATCACACGCCTTCATTGACGACTTACATATTGATTGTATCAATGTGTAGTACTTTGTACGTGCCTCTTTCCTTCACATGCATCGCATTTCAGTTCAAAACCATGTCCTTCTGACTTTTGTTCTGCCTTTCGTTGTGACTTGTTTCAATACAATTCGCTTTCTCTTTGAACTTTGACCCGCCATAACCTTTTTATTTCTGGAGCTCTGCAGCTAGGATTTCACAGGTGTACTATACTCGTCACTAACTTCAATTTAAGGTATCACTTGATGAGCAACTCGAGTCCTCACTTCGGGTACTTTACTTGTCAGTAGACAGAGCTCGTGAGTCCTGTTTGTCACCGGATAAAAGAAAAGCCCCTCCGTGTTTTGTCACCTTATATAAAGGTGACAAAACACACTTAAGGATTAGTAAGTTTTGTCACACGTATGGATTAGTAATAATTTATTGAAAGACGTCTCCATCTGCTCATGCCGTTTCTATACATTCTAAATAAAGCAATAACCAAAACGTCTATATCAATACTAACAAACATCAAACTGTTTCTGTTCAGGTGAATATGACCCATCTACTGTATATGATATTACACATATATTCTATACGATAGAATAAAATGTTACTGCTGTTCTGTCTCTTTCCTTTATCTAATCTATCTTTCCCGTTTTTCTTCTACTTTTCATTCCTTTGTGGGGTCCATTTGTCTCTGAGGAGTTTTTTCCACTATCGTTTCAACTAGAAACATGCAGATTTTTACCAATTTCTGCTATACTTTGAAAAGAAGCAAGTTCTCAAAAATCTGGTGATGAGATGTAATATATCTTACAGAAATGTGGCTAAAAGAAGGTAGTAAGTACAAAAAAATAAATACAAAAGCTGTTAGGAACAACGAGAGGTGCAAGAAAAAATATATCTCAGAGGGAGAAAAAAGGATGCAGCAGTTTGCTTGACAAAGGGAAAAAATAAAGGGAAAAGTGTTATTGGCGTTGTCGATTGTAATGTGGGAAAACGGGTGGGACTCGGAGAGAGAGAGAGAAGGACGAGAATGTTCTTAACCAGCGATGGGGTCAACTCTCGTAGGTCGCTGTATGCAGATGTTCCTCCGCCCCTGACTTCGCTTTCCATTCTCTTATCGGAGTGCGCACAGGAGGCCTGATGGCTCGTTTGGCAAGAACTCAAATGGCTGTTGGGACGCAGTGGGATGGATAGAAAAAAAATCCCTCTGTTTCCCCTTTCTTGCTTCTACCCGTTACACATTTCGGTAGTAGTCGGAGGCAGAAAAGCACACACACACACACACACCAAAAATTCGCGCGCGCTTTTGGACGAGCTAAAGAACAAGCGACAGAAGTACAAAAAAATCCCTCTTTCTTTCTTTTTTTCGTCTGGATTTCCCGCTGAGATTTCACCGTATCTGAAATCTTAGGCAAGCCACGACGGCTGGGTGCTGTCCCAGAGAGGTCCGAGCACCATCAATAACGCCAGAAAGCATCAGCGACGAAACATCGAAAATTCCAGGATCTTCCTTTCTTCTGCTATTTTATACACTGACCACACAATATTTCTGATACATGTTTCCTTTCTCCCTGGGCTCAGTTCCTGTTACATAGTTAAATATGACAGCAATACTAGACTCAAATCATAGAGTCAGGAAATATGATATGTTAACTTTTGCGATTTGTGTAAAAAAAACATGAGCTCGCGTTAGGAAGTTAGAAGATGAATCAGTATACGATGTTATAAGATTATAAGTTATTGATCATCAATAAATGATTCAAGAGGGGAAATAATTCCAGTTTTGCAATGGCCAATCCATTCTTTTAAACATTTTGTTTCGAATATTTCTATATTACTGTCAAGAAATTATGTAATAAAATCGAGAATGTTAAGGTAAAAGTAGAAACAATACCTGAGAAATGATCTTTACATGCGGCCAAAATACCACAGGAACTGGTAATGTGAATAATATTCTGTGTCACAGTGTACACTCAGATTGAAAGAAAATGGCCGGTGTTATATTCAGTCTTAAACATTCACAATGTGGCAACGTCGATCTAATGTACGTCGCATGCACAACATTGGAACATTAATTTCAGATCTGAATGGAATATTGGTTTACTGTAGTCATATTGTACAACGTGCCACACTAAGAAAGCGCATTTATTGTCCATCTTCTATGAACATAAGCGTACACAAATTGTAAGCTAGGATGTATTTTAACTATTAGAAATACTATAGTTCAACCCTCAAACAATATCAGATTATTGTGTTTATTAAACAACAGCCATAGACGTGTTTTAACACGAGACTCTGCTGACAAATGGCGATGAATGCATGCAACCTCAATATATCATTGAATTCTGTTGTCCGGCGGCTCCCCCATATCACACTATCCTTTAGGATTGACTTGCAGAGCACAACGTGTTGTGCTCTGAATACTTATTTTGTTTACAAAAGTGTACCTGCAAATGCATTCATAATAGTCAATTAATTTCGGGAAAGTCTTCAGTTTCTCTTAAAGAACCTTGTAAATCACTTCCAACTATTAACAAGAACGTTAACTGTTGTAATTTCAACTTTATTTTTTTGTTTTCGAAAATAAAACAAGAAGTGTTTCATTTTGCTTGTTTCTTTTTCTTCCACCTTTTTTTTTTTAAAAAAAAAAAAGTTGGAAGTAACAAACAGGGAGAAAAGTCCTCTTAAGATCTTACCCCGTTAACTTCATCAAAATCTCGATTCAAGCAGCCGACGACAAGTTGTGTTTTCAACTTTTAGAGGAAGTTTCTAAACGACGTTCTCGACCCTCTTCAACACACCCGTTTGCCAAAAAGGGAACATCTTTTCGCCTTAATGATGACGTGTGATAATCTATCGGTTTTCAAGTTTCTCCTACTCGTCTACTCTCCCCCTTTCCCCACCTTGATTTCGTACACGTTCCTCCGTCAATGTCTCTTTCCTTCTTACGGTTAAATGGAACATTGTTAAGTTTTCTCTTTTAAAGTGCGCTTGAAGAAAGCTTCTCCGTCTCTCCCTGTTCCTCCTCCTCCCTCTACTAGGAAATTTCATTTCTGTTCTCTTCTTTTTTTCTCTTATCCTCCAGAACTTCATGCTACCTCAATTATGACTTCCCCATTATCACCGAAAATTGCCATTAATTTCAACCAATTACTTTGTTCGTTTTGCAAGAGAGAAACAAGGTTCACTTTCATAACCGTTCGTCACGAATACATTAAGTATATCATCACTTTATCAAATATCTTCTTGTGGGGCGGGGGGGATAATGTAAGGATAATATTTGTCTTTATTAAGTTAAACTGTTATTAAAATATGACCATGTAATTTTGTTTTACGTTAACCATAGAAGGCATAAGAATTATTTTAACTAAATGCTAATATTAAGAATGAAGTAATACATTAAAAGTAACTTAATCGTTGGAGTTTTTAATTACAAATTTAGATCCAACTTTTGCTTAGATTTGAAATACTGTTTTAGTCTAACAAAATGTTATCTTTTGAGAAAGCTTTGTTCCAAAATAAGTATTCGTATATCCGAATTTTTGCGCCGGCTAGGAAGATTGGATTTGTTTTACAAGAGTTGTTCATATTTTATATTTTATTCCTTGCAGATTTCACATACTGGTATCAAAATGAAGATTTAGGAAGAACGTAAGTATGTAATTGATCGTTTCGTGGCACATAATGCAATGTATGCGTTTTGTAAAACTCTAGAATGATGACGTTATCTAGAACTTGCGGTATATGATTTCGGGTGTCCTTCAGGACGTTATTCAGATGACATATTAATACCCAAAGGTGACTAACTAACTAACTCTATGGCTTACGGAACTCGCAAGTTCATCGCCGCAGTAACAAACGTTCGCCACTGGACTCTATCCTGGACAATATCAAGCCAATTTTCATCACGAACACCTACTTCTCGAAGATCTCTTCTAATATTGTCCTCCCAACGACGTCTCGGCCTTCCCAATGGCCTCCTCCCATCCGGCCTTCCAACCAAGATATATTATAATCTTCGTTTTTCCACCATCCGAGCTACATGGCGTGCCCACCTTAGCCGTCGCGATTTCATTATTTTTACAACATATGGTGAATCGTATAGTCAGTGGAGTTCTTCATTATGCAGTTTCCTATACTCTTCAGTCATCTCGTCCCGTTTCGGCCCGTATATCTTTCTTAAAACCTTATTTTCAAATACACGTAATTTATGTTCATCTGCTAGTTCCGTACTCCAACTTTCGCAAAGGTGACACAAAAAATCTGTAATTTCTTTTCATTCTTTAACTCTCAACTGGATATTAGTTTCCATCAATTATTTATTCGTTTCGTTTCTTTCCTTTCCTCTTTATTCTTGCAGTGCACACGGGCCACATCCCACACTTTTAATTATTTGTTGTCCATATTCATTGTGCAATTTTTACTTCAATAGAAACAAAGTTAATCGGTTATCCAATGTTACATAGCAACAGGCATTGATTGTAGCTGTTAACATATAAGAGGCAGTACATTCTTCTGCGTAGCCTAGGTAATTGCTTCATCTTAAAATAATATTAAATGAAAGGGCGCGGAGTAATGTGTATATTTCTACCGACTGAAAGTTCAATACCTTACAGACGACTCAGTAACTGATAGTAGAATGATTAGTGAGATTCTGGTGCTGACAATAGTGCAAGGAAGTATTTAGACTGGATTCCGTGGTTTTGCCAATAACACCTTCATTATTAATGCCTAATTATAACCTCTTTCAATCACTAGAAATTTGCATTCATAATATCCCGTGAAATATTTTCTACTCATAGTAGTACTTTTCACTATACTACACTGCACACCAAACCGCCGTAGCTCAGTGGTAGAGCATTTGCATAGTATTCTAGAGTTTGCTGGTTCGATCCCAGAGATCGACCATCCTGACTGAGGTGTTTCCTCAGTCACACAAAGCAAATACCGAGATGGTACCTTCAACATAGTCCCTGAACGGCACCTTCCAAAAACCTTTTCCATCCCCCTATCCAGGTCTCAGCCTTAGATGCCTAAAGCCCATAAATGAGATTTAAAATATTCAACTATACTGCACAATGAATAGCACAAATTTCTACTAACACAGTTTAAATCCAGTCCAGTCCAGTCAAAACTATGTTATTTTACATTCTGCACATTTCTGCTTTTTAAAACATGTGTTTATGTACTCACATATTTTATTATTACTTCTTTTATCTTGTGAGCCCACCAAGTAGCCGTGTGGTCTAAAGCGTTAGGCCAACGACTCGAAGGTCCCGAGGTCAGTCCCGGCATGGGTGTCTGTGGATTTTAACTAGATGTATATGATCTATTGCTACGGGCCGAAGTCCAAAGATACTAGACTGGCCCATATAAAATAAAGTTTACCCAAGTATTTTTATCTTGTGACCTTAATTTTATACGTAGGAATTATTTTCAGTGGGAGAGTAATATCGATGGCAAGCATTCATCTCTATCTAGAAAGGAAAAGGATCTTATTTACTTGTAGTGGTAAAAATAAGACTTATTTACCATTGTGCCATGCAGGATCTGCTTTCTTGGAGCCAAGAACATACCATCACTCGAAAGTGGCTTGCAGGATTGTTTCACAAGGTTTAAGGAAAACCGTTTTCTGATATTTTAATCATTGGAATGACTACTCAATATCTTATAAAAACATGCCACTTGTTTCCTTTAGTTTCACTAGACGAATTCCGTGATGGCACCTTAAGAACGGCTTTCCACATTCGCTACTCTACCCTATCTCGGTCAAGATTCCGAAAGAAGATAAATAAATTCAGTTCAATTCAACATATTGCTTTTGTTTTTAGTTCGAACACTGATTATTTCATCGTTGTTTCTTGAAGTTTTACGGAAATTGGGTGTACCACTTCACGAATATTCGTAGTCTGTAATCAAACTTCTTCTACTCTTGCACCATCCGGAAACCTTAGAAGACATTTTTGCAGAAATTCCATTCATATTACATAATATTGTCCATTAATTGTTTAGTTCGTTTCAAGGATTCTTTTTACGGGGAAAGAAAGACAGACCATTGTTTCTGGAAAACCTATGTCATACTATTGGGTCTAGGTCAAATCATCGACCGTTCGACTCTGATCGTTTTAGCCTTTCGAAGCTTTGATCATTTCTTTCGACAATTTGATCGTTTCCTTCGGCGATTTCTCCATTTCTTTCGACGTTGTGACCGTGTTTGCGTTTCAACGCTATGGGCTTTCGACTCTTTGAACTGTTCCCATACTATTTCCTAGTCTTCATCAGTTTCCTAAGATTTTGATTATGTGAATATTTTATAGCCTTCTACTCTTTGAAATTCCCACTGAAAAAAGTTTATATCACGTAAGCTAGCAAGACTTTTCATTGCAGTCTTTAAACGCAAATGCATGAACAAATTTAAGCAGGTTTAGTTATACTTTCACATCATCTTAATGCTAATATACTGTTCTAAACTTTATTCACTTAATTTTTGATGAGAAAAAGAAATAGCAAATACCCTTATTCTGATTCAGTTATTGGTTTTGAACTAATGAATGACTAATTTGTTTTGCTATAGCGTGTTATATGACGTGTTAAAGTAAGAATGTTCATTATGATATGTCTGCTCATGTGATTCTTCCCGTTAGCAGCAATTACCAAGAGTGTTTATTCCTCACACTTCGGCAAGTAATAAATTATCTACGAAACTTGACATATTTTCGAATCAACTCTACAGTAATCATATATGAAGACAATAGTTGAAATATATTTTGCCCAAGCACTATGAAAAAAGAATATATCTTGAATATATATTAAATGAGACAACTTTTAAACCCTTTTTTATATTTGAACATTTTGAGCTTTATATGTAATGATAAGCTTTATAAGTCGTTGTGGCTCAGGCGATAGCGCATCTGACTACGAATTGGGCAGCTCGGATTCAAATCTCTGCCAGGACACTGAAGACTTTTCTAGAAGTGTTCTCATGCTCTCTGAGATGCATTCAGCCTCTTGCCAAATTGAGTACCGGAGTGAGGTCGGTGTTCCCAGGCAATTTTAGAGGTAAAGGTGGCCTATCGTGGGACTGATAAACCCATCTCGCTGCGTGCTGTAGGTCGAGAATATGTGAAGCGCTACCTTCACATCTCCCATGCGCCGTTCACAGTGGGTGCGCATCAAACAGGAGACAGCTTTATTATTTTCATGTCATGATAACTCCAATGCACTAATTCCTCGAGCGAATTCTTGAAAATACATTGACAAAGTTGACAAATTTGCCGTGTTATTCGTAGCTCGATTGGTAAAAGCGAAAGGCTATCAAATAGACCATTAGGGCTCCCGTCAATTTTTCTTCCTAGACTGCTGGTGGAAGATAAGATAAAATTAATTTTATAGGCACTGTGATGGAAGATTAATTTGGGTGAAACTGTGTATAAAGTGTTTAGAAATAGTGAACAGAGCTTAACGTTACAGTGTAGACTAGGGAGAGAGATATATATTTCAATAACAATTTAAGGCCTTGATACATAATATACAACTGAGTACATGGTTCCTAAATATGTTGAATGTTAATACTCAATAATATTTGTAACATAGGTAAATCAGTTTTTCATTCACTTATTTTTCACGTAAATAATATTAACTAAATTCTCTTTTCACCTCCTTGGTGGTATGACTTTCAGATTTCTGTCGTTTATCTTCTGGGACACAAATTGAGCCATAGCCTTCCCGCCCCTCCTTCCACGAACGTTTATGCTCCTTCCCTCCCCGTGATTTTCATCGTCTTGGAACGAAAGAAAAAAAGCACCACCGTCGTCGCTCTGGCGAGTTTTCTAAAATTTGCATTCTGAGCCAGACTAAAGTCTTTACACCCAGCTAAAAACATAAGGACCTACAAAATATCAAAGTTTCAGTTAGGGGCTTGTTTTAATTCACCCCTGACTTAGATTTCATTATTATTCATGAGATTAACCTAAAGTATATTTCGGATGCATATCAAACAGGCCGAGTTTCTTTTTCTGTAAGTTAAGAGAAAAAATCTTTTTGAAAAAAGAGTGAGAAGGAGTATTTGGAAGGGGTAAGAAAAAAGCGATCCATAAAATGAATTAGCCCTCCTCTATTCCCGTTTCAGGACCATAAGATAGAAAAAATGGAACAATATCCTTCTTACACACACTTTCTCCCAACTTGCATATTTTCTTTGCGTGCTCTTCCTTTCTCTTTTTTCATAAACTTTCTTCAATCTCCTTTGTCTCGTTTAATGTTCCTTAAGAGCCACTGCTTCCCCCCACCCAAGCCAACGCTCAAGTCGTTCCAAAAAAAATCTTAATTCCCCCTCGCTTTCTGATTTGTTTTTAGGTTAGAAAGGAATCTCCGCCATGCGCAGTAAAATTTCATTTCGCAATAAAATTAAATTTCACTCGTACGGCTGATTAACGCTGTTTTTGAAGACCGCTTCAAAAAGAACCATTTCTTGCTCTTAAGGAAGACAAAAAAGTGAAATAATAAGAGGAATATTCATCAGACAAAATATGATACTTCCTCTTATTATTTCCTATCTCTCTTCCGTGACCTCTTAAGACAATGGCGTTGGTGAGTCCAGTCCTAGTAGTTTGACATATATTGTATATTAGCTGCGAGTATTAAATATTACCTGTTATAATTGTATATTAGCTGTCATTATTGTATTGAAGTCCAGGATTATTGTTTAATAGCTGTGATGATTACGTACTAGCTGCGATTATTACATATTAGCTGTGATTATTGTTATATTGTCTATATGTCACTTACTAGCTGTTAATATTGTATATTAATTCAATATTGTATACTATCTGTGATTGTTGTTTCTGAATATCGTATTAGCTGTGATTATTTATATTAACTGTGATTATTGTATACTAGTTAATATTATTATATATTAGCTGTGATTATTGCATACTAACTACTATTATTGTATATTGGATGTGATTATTGTATTAGCTGTAGTTATTGCATATTAGCTGTGATTATGGTATATTGGCTGATTTGTGTATTTCAGTTGCGATTGGCTCTAACCCTTGTGATCAAAGTACACAACTTTTGAAGGTTTCACTTCTCGCTATTAGTTTGTTTTCAGGTATCAAACTTCAAATTGAGTTATTCAAAGACCCTCCTCCATTTCGTTATGCAAACAGATGCACAGTTGATCTTTATGGCGTGTATAATATCACATGAATTAGTTTATGAACTTAATCTATTGATATTAAAGAGTGAAAAGTATGTGACTGGACCCGGGATCGAACCCGGGACCTTTGGGTTACCGTCCCAATGCGCTACCAACTGCGCCACCCAGTCGACCCACTTCCCAATCACACACATTTTCCCTCTTGATGTCGATGTTCTCTGTCGAAAGTTGAAATGGAGGCAACTTCCGATTTTTTCCTGTACATCAAGCCTCCGTAGGTACAGATACAATTGATAATAAAGAGTGAAAAGTATGTGACTGGACCGGGGATCGAACCCGGGACCTTTGGGTTGAGACCCGGTCCAGTCACATACTTTTCACTCTTTAATATCAATTGTATCTGTACCTACAGAGGCTTGATGTACAGAAAAAATCGGGAGTTGCCTCCATTTCAACTTTGGGAATTAATCTATTGTATTTATTTATTTATTAACAAGATCCTAGATACAACACTATCGATCATTTTATACTGACAAATAAGCTGTCAATTGTCAGTTGAAAAATAATAAAGGTAAACTGTTAATACAAAATAACATAAAGAATGAACAAACACATTAACAGAAAGAATAATATCAAGACACATACAAAGACAAAATAATTACCTCAACTTAAATCAGATATCGATACCAGGTTTCTCATAAAATACGTATATGGTAGAGCAAAATCAAGATGGCTTGCAAGTAGGTTATATTGAAATGACAACTTGTAAATTAGGGAACACTGTACAATAGCAAGCCCGGGTGTTCGAAAACCAAACAGCGAGTGGCTCTTACGAGAACTCTAAAAAAACAACTTGTGAAGAATATCGATGGACCTGGAATGTTCATAAACAATTTTATATAAGCATTTGAAGTCATGTAATTTATACGTGCTGAAGGTGGTTTAATATAAGGGACTTCAAACAGTTATTGTTTGCTTAAATTGCGTGTAGATGGTATACGAAAGTGAACGATAGCGACTCGATTAGCCTTGGACAGAACTGTGGGAGACACCATAACCAAAATAGGAGAGCAATCTTAAAGGTGCGGAGATACGTAACTCTTGTCAAATAAATTGAGTGCTGTAGGATTCTTCAAATCAAAGAATCTATAAAGTAAACTTAGAAATTTCATGAATTTTTAGTACACAATGTAACACAATGATCTTCACAAGTCAGATTTGAGTCGATCAAAACACCGATATCTTTATGAGATAAAACTTTGGGAGAAGAATTGTGTTAAGATGATAGAAACTTTGAAGAGAACCTTTCTTAAGTCTCCAGTTCCGTTACATCATCAAGAATTTTAATTACTCTAAAAGTTTACAATAATCGGCATACATAATAATGATTCTTTAAAATTCAGTGTAGTGGTGCTTAAGGTCGTCCATGAACAGAACAAAAAGCAAGGGCCCGAAGATGGAACTGTGGTACTCCAGATGTAATAGCACACCACTGAGAACTTGAAGCAGACAGAACGACATGTTGTTGGCGGTCAGCCAGGAAATCTTTAATTATGGATAAAAACTGACCGTGAATGTTAAACCTGTGAGTCTGTTTATGTAACATATGAGCACGATTAATAGAATCAAAAGCATTTGTAAGAACAAAGTGTAGGATATCAAGTTATGTATTATTAGACAGGTAACTAATGGTGTGAGAATGGAAATAAACAGATTGGTAGGAAGAAACTACCAGGAAGAAATCCATTTTGAACAGGATAGATTTACGGCGAAGTCAATTTTAATAACCTATCCTCAACAATCTTTTCATAGTAAGCGAACATTAATATAAGGAAATGTATATTCAGTATTTAAACATATTTTGCACTAAGAAATACATGAAGAGTTCAGGAGAAAATGAATATGTGTTCAGATAGGGCAAAAATAGAGATTTTACCACTAGAAAGCTCAGAAGAGTTAGTAAAATCTGATTGCTATACTAAACATGGAAAAAAGAATTAAACTACCGGGTTACGGTCATTTTAAGATAAGGCATACAATGGAAGAGGATGGAGTCTAGGTTTTCAATTCCATTTTTTCTCAATACTGATAAAAGTAGACACTCATCCATTTTTCCCTGAGCCTTTCATATGTAGAATCATGTCGTTTCATTCGATCGCACGTGAATAACAATTTACACATGAAACCAACTGATTCTCTAGTTTTCTGTCAGTTATTTTATGCAAAATACTGCTTCTTTGTCTCAAAATTTTGATGGGAAACTGAATCGCAGTTAATAAACATATTACAAAAGGTATTAATCTTTTATGTGTGTAGTGAATAATTAATATGATTAATACTATATTATTCACTATTTACCTTAAAATAGTAAATAAACTAAATTTCCTTTTAGTTTTAATTTTATTGATGATTATGGGCTGTAGGTGGCAATGAATAGTCTTAGCCGTAAGAACAAAAAAGCCGGAAGAAATCCTTTAGAATATCACTTTCGACGGGAAACAATGTTTCATGTTACTTTTTAATTTTAGTTCATATGATATTGATAAAATAGGGCAAATGATAAAAAGTATACAAATAATGCACAGATATGAATAATTTGAATGACTAAAACAGCCTAAAATTTGTTCCTCATATCGGATTAAACATTTAGCTGCATATTTCTTATGCAACTTTGTTTTTCTGATAGTGTGAGAACGTAAAATCAGAAAAAAAAAATATTACATTTGCAATTTACATCTTATTATAGGAGAAGTTTTGACGTATTCAATTATCTGTGTTTATAAGAGTAATTAAAACTTCAAGAAGAATATAACATGAATCGGTCCACTCTTTCTTAAGTGGCGTAGCAATGTTGAGTGACTTTTTAAATTGAAGTTTATATTTTGCTAAATCAACAAATTTCTGTCTCACTCATTAGAACTTGAACGGTTTATTTTTAGTTCAAAGAAATGACAAATAATGAAACTGAACAAAACAACAAGAAATTTTATAAAATTTGTAGTCCATAACATCAATAAACTCTGTTTTATTTATTAGAATGTGGAAATCAACAAATGTCAATACAATACAGTGAAAAGGAAAGTTTGACACATTTATCTCAAGTAAATATGAGTGAAGGATTATAGTGTGGAGATCAAAAACTAAAACCTATTATATTATCATCTCGCAGTTCAAACTACTTACGCATGGTGACATTATTACGAGAGTATCACTCCCTTTTTTTTCAGCGGCACTACACTAACTTCACTATTTAAGTATTTGCATTTTTTTCTTGTGTATAACTTCCTGCCTAGTTCAACTTATACAAAATCGATAGTTGATACAAAATCACATTTAATGCCATGGAAACGGTAAACAAATTAGAATTCTAATATGCCTGGTGTATAACCCTGCATCATATAAAATTTGAAACAACTTTATACAAATGTTCTAACATGACACACGGATATAACGTATTACAAATGATTTCGTCACTATGGGAACGATAATTCGATGACTGAATACGTGTTTCATATTTAAGTCTCGTTACCATGGAAATAGTAAATAGGTTAATGTTCTTTGTAGCTCAGGCGGTAGCACGTCTCTCTACGAATCAGGCAGCCCAGGTCCAAATCCCAGCACGACGCTGGAGAGTTTATATCCAGTCCTCCGATGCCTGGCGCTCTGAGATGCACTCGGTCTCGTATCAAATTGGGTATCAGAGTGTTCTTGGTATTTCTGGGCACCTTGGGTAGGCGGTCGAGTGTAGGACTGAAAACCCCACCTCACTTCGCGCCCTAGGTCCAGAATATGTGAAGCTCACTTCCTCACTTCTACATACCGTTCAACTTTTTTTTTTCATTATGGTTAAAGCTTTAAAGGTGGAACCCTAAGTAACCATAACAAGTTTGGACCTTCCCTAACCCAATCACTTACATTGTGCAAAAACTTATGATCATGGCTCCACAAACTTTGGAGCAGACAGTTCCATGAGTGGCAGCAAAATAAGTGAGCGAGCCTAGCTCAGCTCAAAAATACACATATTTTTTATGAGTTAAACGTAGACTAATGCGCAAGTAATTCCCTCAAAAGAATTTTACAAATTCTTAAATTAAAAATTGATAAAAATACAGAAAAAGCTTCTCTTTACTAAAACCTGTTACATATTCAGTATTAAGATTCGGAGATCATACATATCATGGCGGACTTTTAACACTAAACAATGAAGTTTTAATAAAGAAGAAGGAAGCAATAAATAATATCGAGCACTGTTAGTAAGAACCAAATAACACGTAATTAACACGTAAAGAAGGCATTTTATATCCAAGTAATAACACACTTATATTGAGTGTTTTCATGTCTTCCCTGACATTAATCTGCTATCAAACGTCTATGAGAATAAAGATTACGTATTAAATGCCCATTAAGAATTGCTAAATCTGCCATAAAACTTTGAAAGTAGGTGGTTTTATTTCCTTGGGTGAAAGTTTGATCTAGAATTTCAAATGCACATAATTTCCGTGCAAGAAAAGGTCGTGCAAGAATTGAACAAAGGCAGATTGAGAGGAAGTATTGACAGTTTAATTATGAGAGAAAATAAAAAGACTTGTTGTTATCGTTTGATGCTGAAATTGTTTAAGAACAAATATTAGAACATCCTACATTGCCCTTCTTGTTATGAATTTGCTTAACTAATATGAAAGGAAGATAAAACTGTGTCTTATATTGATTCTATTATTTATTATACGATGTTCAATTTGTGACGTCCTGTTTAGCTGAATAGTTGACGCTCTCCTCTCCAGTGGGAGCAGTCCTGGGTTAGATTCCGGTCGGGGGTTCTAATTTCGGTGTGAAACCAGCATTACTACGCCAATTGGGGACTTACTTGAATTTACAAGATGCATATTTTGGTCTCGAGAGCTAGATGAAACTGCAATGGGGTTCCACTTAATGTCAATAATGAATGATGCCGACTTTGCACGCACGTTGTCTAGCAGGCGAAGGCTCTCTATGGACTACCAAGGAAAGAACTATGTGAGAGTTAGTTGATTTTAAAACTAAGGTGGTTACTAAAAATGTACATTGAAATTAGATTTTCTCTAAAACAAATCCATGCTTTGTAAAGTCACACGCAAATTTTCATAACAAAATAATAATAATAAAAAAATGCTTTTCCTTCAGGTCCCCAAATAATGATGAAAGCTCACGATCTGGAAATCACTAAATTATATTGATTGATAGAGTTGCTATTAACGTCCCGTACGAGCTGGTGAGCTGATAAGGACTGAACCTACAGTTTTTGGTAAAGTAGGCTCCGTTCAGTGCACCCCAGCGGGAATTGAACCCATGACAACGTTCACAGAAACAGACTGTGTTAACCTCTGGGTCATCCTGAGATCAATAAATTCGAGCAGCGCACCTTCATCAAATACATCTTTTTGAAAGGAATGCCGCTGAAGAAGGCCTACAACGACCCGTCCATGACATTGGGGTACACAAGGAACCATCATTATATCTCTACGAGGAAGAACGGACAGTGAGTTTCGAAGGATTGTCGATTACTGCTCCAAAAGTTCAGGAGGAACCGCACATGAGACATGAACAATTGTGACCTTATTTTATTCCTCCATTTCATTTCATTTCCTTTTATTTCTCTTCCTTTCCTTCCTTATTTATTGATGTTATGATAATTACATAGCCATGAGGATGATGAAGCTCCTTTTGCCACCAGCTTCATACAGTTGAATAACCTGATGTTTTATGTGATTCCAAATGTTTCCTCTCTAACCCATTCTATCATTTTCTTTTTTCTTTGCATTAAATCTCTCAGACCCTCTGCTGTTATCAATTATGTGTAACAACAATAGTCGAATTATCATTTTGAAAGAGGCTTACATCTATATTTTGTCAACAACTCTCGCTATTGTTAAAAATATTATTAGATTCAAAATGTTTGATTGCCTTGGTAATTAGAAGTTTATGTTTGAGGATTCTCTGTCTTTCCGGAGGTATAAACCAGCAATTACTTTATTTTTAAGTTGGACATAATTGAGGTAAGGCACCTAGTCTACATTCTATGTTAATGTCTAGCAGATAAAAGAGAGATCAAAAATAATCTATAAAATATTTTTACTCTACTGTCTGAATCAATATATATCATCAAAGCAAGGAGCAACGTGTGTATTAAAACACAGTTGCGGCCATATCAAATAGAATAGTGGATATTCGGAAAATTACATATCAAGAAGAACTTGTTGATACGCCGGCTTCCTTGACACCAAATTTCAGAGTTTTTCATGATAATCCATCTGAGATATTTATGCCAGAAATCCGTCATTCTCCGGCGAGTGGTCATGTTTGAACCCCCGTAGCAAAAAGGGGTATGATTCAACGCCAAGATATTTTGTATGAAAACACTCTGTTAGTGGGTCTAAACATTTTTTTAAAGAATGCAGCCTTTTATTTAACTCTTTCACAAAGAAAAATTGTTTTCAAAATCCAATTTTGTACAGTTCGTTACTCATTTTTCAGCCTTTTAGAATGAAGGAACTCATTTTGGAAAAAGGCGCTTTCAAGTCTTTAAAGTACACTTTAGGAGTTACGAAACAGGTTTTGATTCAGCTCATTAGATTTTCTGGTTTTTGAGATATTTAAGTTTCCGTACCTGGCTACGGGAGCAGAGAACGAAGTTGTTCAAAAGTGGTTCTGATATCCTCAGACATGTCGGAACTCATGTAAAAAAATATATTTTTCTAAAATAGTGATGCGGCTAGTGTTGAATGATTTGACGTGGAATGACACTTATACAGATGTGTGTATAAAATTACAAAATATTCAACCATTTTCTCAACATTATTCTTCGTTTAAGAATTTTTTTTTTTCTGAGAGCTTGCTCTTGAAGGAAGTTTATTTTTCTCCTTTTATTGTTTTAACACACGAATTACAGCTATAATTATGATTATATGAATATGAAAATAAACACAAAAATCCTTTCGCCAGGGTTTCCGCCAGGAATTTCAGTTTGGGGGGTGTAAACTAAAAAAAATGGGAGGGTGTAAGTGAAGTTTTGTATGGTTTCTATAGATTTTTTACAGCAAGAATTTTAAAGTTGGGGGTGTTGTCGAGACGTTGGGGAGTAAACACCCCTCACAGGGGGTTCTGGCGGAATCACTGCCTTTCCCTTTAGAAGAATAAGATTTCCGAATTTCATAAATAAAAAAATGATATCGGTAACGAAGTAAAGAGTAATCTATATAGGGTTATATTAAAACATGGAGAGAGCCTTGTCAAATAAATTGCTGACACAAAAACAAAATTAAAATATGTTTCTTATGTATAGAATTCCACTTGATTTTGGAGAAAATGTGGATATTCCAGGTTTGACTTATAATATTCACAGTTGGTAACACTACGTTGTGCTTCGCGTATAATGTTTACCATCATCAAGAGATAATCTGCTATGTATCCAATAAACCACTGTATAATATCTTTTAAAAAATAAACTTTATAAAAGGCTGTCAACACTGACAACCTGACGACATCATATTCTAACTAATATCCACCGTGTTGATGTAACTCAACTCCCAAAAGCGTTTACTTTAACGCATCATTTCAGACATTCTGACATCATTTTATGAACATTATATAATTTCGGTCCTGTGCCTCAAAAATGAAGCTAAATTCGACCCATGGGTGAGATAGCCTTTTTTTTTTTTATTTTTGGTGTCACAATTCACTCTGAACTTTGTTATATATAGAAACATCCTGTATATTGAAGATCGAAATACTAGGTCTTATATATTGTTCATTTGAGGAAAACGATAAAACCAATCACACCAAAGAGCGTTAATAAATATTACTGATATCAAAGATTCCTTGGAACTGGAAGAGAAACAAAAAAACATTGGAAAGGAAAAATTGTTGATAATATCGAAATATCTTTTGACATAGATATTCAATATTTTGATTTTTTAATCTAATTAATATCTATACTTCCATGATCGATATATTGAAAATTCACATAACTAAATTAATCTAATTAATTTATACAACCAATAATCCTAGTCGTTATAAATGAATAACGGAATTGAAGCAAGATAGAACATTATTAAAGTGGTGTTAGCGTGAATACGTTCTTTTCAACACAAAATACTTTTAGGAGGAAGAAAATTCGAAATTTCACTATTTGCATTCAAACCACTAACATTGTCACATCTCCATTTGTTTGCAAAGCACATAGTGAAGGTAGTTGACAATATGCGGTGTTCTTTGAAGAACAGGAGAGATCCCGTCCCCTTCAAAAAAAAGTAGATCACAGTCGTGGAGAGAGGTAACAGTAGGATATTTTCATTAGAGCACAAGCATTCCCTTCCAACCGTTACCAAGACCATAAAAGATTCAGTGTATTACCGACATGTCGTCCTCCGAAAAGCTTGCCACTTTTAAAGCGGAAAATGCAGAAAGCGTGTCTCCCTTGAACCTCACTAGAGGTAGCTAGTGTCATTAAAGTGAAGGCTTGGGAAGTAAGGCACTTCTTTCCGTCGCGTGGGTGATGCTATTCAGTATCTATTTAAATGGAATACCTGTCTCTTCCGTTTTAAAGAATTTTCAACGCCACTGCTTAAATTAAATTTGTTCTGTGGAAAAGATGGAATGAAATTCATGTTGGTATAGACCAGTGGTTCCCAACCTAGAGGGATGTGGAATACTTTGAATGGGGCGCAGCGTACGGAAACAATACGTGACAACAAAAGCACGAAAGATCTTTTCTCTCCTCGTAACCACAACCTGGCTTTATCCTATGTAATCTTCAGCCAATTAGAAGAATATTAACAATTAGCTCAAGGACACTTGATATTAATAGATTCTTTATCGCATCAAAGGACGAAATGACGGGATTTGTAATTAGCGTCCTCAAAATAAGGAAAAGAATGTGCTTATCGCCAATTCTGCAAACAGGTACTACTGTTTTAATTCATTACAATAAATTACCATATCCATAAGAGGTGACAAGCGAGGACTCAAGATTTGGACAACACGGTGACTCATATCAACTTAATTATTTGTAACCGTTGGAGCTTCTGTCTGACACATGGATTTGGTAGTGTTGTCTAATTTGAGCGTTCAGTTGAGTAGTGCTGAGTACTTTTGTCGCCAAACAGTTTGAAGTCGATGGAGTTAATACACGTATCGTTGCCCGTCATAATTTACTTCGTAATGAGGTACAGTACATCATTCACAATTACGAACATATTCTTCATCTGAATCCTTTTCTGGGCTGTTCCAAGTCACTAGTTATTGCTGCTGGGTATAGTAGATATTCTCATTTTCCCCCGTGACGATTTTCTACCAAAAATATATTTCAAGTGAATTATTCACTAATAGTCCACACAAGGTCACTCGTTTCGAGTCTGTTTCGGTGGCAGGTGGTGAGAATCTATGTCAGGACGTATGAACATGAAAACCGGTGATGAAGATGGCGAACTATTCTGGACTGTCAACTTCCAACCTCTGTTAACAATACCTGGTATTTGTCATGCAGTTGTATGGAACAACATTAAGCAAGGCCTATTGGTTGTCAGCGCGCTGCTTGGCCTCGGCTTTGAATGCCGGTGTCGCAAGGTCTGAAAACGTTATAATTATTTGTGCGCCGTGCCTGTTCTCACTTTTGCCTTTCTTTCACCAGAATAATTTACCGGTTAAAGTAGCGGCAGTAAGAAACACTCTCTCACCTATAATGTATTCAACAAAATCTTCTGTTCTACTGAGAAAATTCTTCCGTTTCTGTGTCATAAGTTACGTGTCACTTTACGTGTTCTTTGAGTCCTAGATCTCGCCCAAAGTCATATTTCATTATCTTGCACCACTCAGAGAACAAACATATCACGCATCAAACGTAACCTTAAAGAAATGGCAGACATTTGAAATTGGTACATACAAAAAACTAACTGATAAGATATGGTGACTACCATTTCTTTCGAAGTATGCATTTTGTATATCCAGACTTTAATGTTTTCATCTGGGTTGCTTCACGGGCTTCTAAAGGCATTTGCAATTCCGAAAATCTTATTTTAGATTCTTCTACGCACTGTTTCTGATGCTTTTTACGTGGACTAAATCGACGGACTACTGAATATCATGAACAACAGCATCGCCGTTTATGTAAGTCAAATAGCATCAATACTCCTATCGCTATCCACACCCCCTTTACCCCTTGTTACAAAGTTTTAGTGATACCCCTCCCCCCACATCCTTCTACCTGCCACTAAAACTTCCACTCGCTGATTGAGGGACAATTTCTTTATCTCTTATGACGCTAAAATTAACACTTTAATCTTCAGCACAACCACGCAATTTCAATGGAAAGATTTCCAATTCCCATTTTTATCTACTTCGTGATAATATAATTTTATTTATAGGGCACAAATAGGATGCTAGAAGAGACAACCCTTTCGAATACTATTCCATCGGTTGCAGCACAACAAAGCATTAGCAATTAATTTATCAGATATTTTTACTAGTATATGCTTACTTTAGTTTTGTTGAAAGATTTTCCTATCCATGATACGACACATATAGCAAAGAACATCCAAAACTAGCCACCTCAAATAGATTCAAGTAAGGACATTCAGTTGACGTCGAATACATGTCCGAAACTGGACACTCCAGAGAGATACAAATAGGTACATTAAGTGGACGTCGAAAACACGCCGGAACTAAACAACCAAAATTACAGAGTCAGTGATTCTGCTAGCCCCCTCCTGTAGAAGAGGTTTTTTGAATTTGAAATGTTCATGCTTTTTATGCATTTAAGGTTCGTGCCGGGTTAGTGGATGAGAAATGATTCGAGAGGGTGTCGTCCAGGGCATATTGAAGGTACCAACCCGACATCTGCTTGGTATGACTGCGGCAAAACCCTGAAAATACCTCAGTTAGGATGGTCGGCCGCTGGGATCGAACCTACTACCTCCCGAATACTACGCCAACGCTCCACCACTGACCTACGGCGGCTTGGTCTGTTGAAAAGGGGTGTAAAACCCATAAATTCTCGAGCGTACCCCCAAATTAAAAGTTTTTACGATCAAAAATTGATAGAAACTATGCAAAACTTCACTTACATCCTGCCAAGTTTGACTTTACACCCGTCAAACTGAAAATCCTGACAGCATTCTTGTACAGAGTTAAGTTTTGTACACTATTATGTATCAAAGTAATTGGAAAATTAAGGATGACATATGTCAAGTTGCCCAACAACATGGGGCCCACGTGAACCTTGTGGGAACCACATGGTTAGTGTCGATCAATAGCACACTTGATATGTCACTTCATTTGAGAATTACGTGCGTGTTCACATAAAGAAATAAAGTCAATATTTTGCATTAAATGTGTTGATTTGTTATGAAATACATTTTAACAATTTGTTTAAAACGTATTATACTTAGAATAACTTAGTTTATGACTTCAGAGTTCCTACAACGGTGTTTCTGTATCTCTACAGTGTATTGTTTTGTCCTTACTTATCCGTGACATAAGATGCTGGATTTCTAACGAAAAGATCCGTATTCGCGTCCTGCTTGCAGGATTGTTTTTTAAAGTTTACCTCAACATGGAATGATTAATTTATGACCTTGAGGTATCTTTGTCTCAGTAATGGAAAGACCATACTTGTCCATAATCGATCCGTATATGGACATCCATTGGACGTTACAGTCGAGTCTACTTTGGACGTCCTATCCACACAATGGGTGTCCATTGGACTTATGCTATATGAGAATGCTAGATGTATTGCCAATCTCTTAACGGCCTCGGATGAGACCTACTCGATTTAAAACGTTCAAGACCAGCTGCAACATGGCATTAGTAAAAAGGAGGCTCCCTCATAGTCTCCCTATTCCTGTATGATGCCCCGTTGCAAGATACAAATATATGTGTGTGAGCGGATCCTTTAGAGGCCGGGGCTTGTGGTATAGGCCTGTAATCCAACTACCGTGGAGACTGTGTGGAATAATACAGAGATACTGCTTTGGTGGTGAGTTATGTAATATTTTGGACCAAGGATCTATACCTTGAATACAATCCCGAAAGTGATTCGAATCCCATATTTGTGTTAGTATCATCCATAGAAGCTACGTGCTCGATTAGCACGGAAGTCGTAGGTAATTCAGCTTATATCCTTTGAGAAATATCCGTCAAGTGTAAAACATAGATTTCGATCATGACATACAGATGTGGTTTAGAGAAAAGAGCATGAAAACATTTTCATCGGACATTATTTTTTTTCCGATCCCTAATTTCTTTACTCTCCTCTAATTTCACTTTGTCCGTCTATCCGTTCTTCTGTAACGCAAGCAAAGCGACTAGAAAAAAATATTCAGATTTAAGTTTATCAACCTCGATTTATTTGGTTGAATTTAGTCTAAAACTAATCATGTTTCCCTTTGTTTACCTTTCTTCATTCTAATAACTTAAGCTAATACCTCAATGAAACAGATAAGCCAAACTAACTTCAGGTTAGAGTCTAGTGACCTTGATTTCTCGCCATCGAATCGTTTTTAATGTGGTGATGCTGAAACTGATCGGTCAATTTCGTGTGTGTAACTTTCTCCATTTAGAGATTTTACACTAGTCATATTATACCTATGCACTTCAGTGTGATGACATCTGGACCTCTTTTATTGTTGCTGTTTTTCTACCTGCAAACGTCGTAATATAAAGAGGAAAACAGAGGGGTAAACGTGTGATGTGAAATGTTTTTAAAGAAATCTCGAAACAGAAGAGATAGCGAAAAACAATAACCGTATAAAACAATAAAAACATTACACCTGATTCAAAGAGGGAACCATATGAAGAGCTCATTGTGGCGCCCACGTAGTTTTTGGAAAATGGGAAAATAATAAGTTTTATTTATTTCATGGTATTCAAATTTAAATAAGGATCTCTGTAATAGATTTAGCAAGTGATTTAATAAGAACGGAATATTTAAATATGTCTGAAACGTATCGTAGAAGATCAGTGATGTCTCAATATCAGGGCTAAACGAAATAAAGTGATCTGATCTTCTCATTGACAATTAATTTGTAAAAAT
>JAGDQP010016997.1:0-39467 GCA_022664845.1 Lepisma saccharinum
GTAGATATTTCCTTTAGTTCGAAACAATAATGTTTTGGTCCTCCAGAACAGAAACGACGCATTGTCCAGCCCGCAGGCACTTCATCCTTAAGCTGACCTAGGTAATTACCAAGAGGCAGCAATGGCGGTTCATTACATCGTCTAACATAGATAACACTGTCGGTATCGCAATACAACAGTCGAGCTATACCCACAGTACTCATTGCCTCATACAGTCGTAGTCTCGCCCATGAGGAAATAAAAGCGGCAAGCATGACGTTACTGAAGGCGTAAGGCGTATTTTGTGACTCGAAATCTCGATATGTAACAAGAAGTTTACTACCTACTAGATTTACATGTTGGATTTCCAAATGAGGAGCATATACGATCTCATTAAACTCTTGAGTTGTTGCAACAATCTTTGTTCGTGGAAGATCACACCTTTGCGCCCACTTGCCAAATAAAGAATTTAAATATATTTTTGCAATGAATCGAAGGCCCTCGTTCTTAGTAATGTTATCATACTCAAGATGAATGCTCTCATGATTAAAATAAACCATAATATACTGTTGTTTATTTTCCTCATCTTGACAACTCTCGGGAAAACATGAGGCTTCCTGCTTCATTTTAAGAAACGTTCCTATGTACCCCTGAAACAAGTCTACTGACATTTCTGATTCCCAAATCTCATATGTTTGCATAATGCCATACCCTGCATCTAATGCAGCATGGAGCTCGGGGGTGCAAAAAACACCTTTGATAGCTCGTTCTTCATCCGTATGAGTACATTCCGATGTATGCAGCGTTTCCATACACGTTCTACATAAACCGAACAATAGTTTGTTGTGGGCATTGTAGGGTAATATGGGAATGGCTAGATTTGTCGGAGGTAGGACTTTACAAAAGACTAAACCGTGAACCTGACGAGGATCAGGCATGTCCTTGCCTTTATGCACTGTTACGAGTCCAACCGGAAGTGGACGGGTAGCCATGACCCATGCGTAGAGAGAAGTAAAATCCAGAAAATCTATTTGTTTCGTTTCTTTGCATTCGTAAAGACTTTGAAAACATTCGGTACGTCCACCCTTAAAGGCATCCTTCGGACATAAAGGTTCTTCAATATCTGAACAATGATCGCGAAGAAATGTCTGAATGGCTGGAGACGTTTTTACCTGTTTGTGCCACTCACATTCCCATATGGACACAACATTTACATTACATAACTGACGTAAAAACTCTTCCCTAGCCATAGTGTCGGCATATCGACTATTGAGACTACGACCTTGTTTATCTATAGCTAAATCTCTGAGTTAGGTCTGGCATTGATGACCGTGGTAGTAACATCCGTAAAACTCATATACAGTACGGGTATTTCTATCATATCCGTCAACCTTAAAATGTTTAAATTGAGCCTCACCGCCACGTTCATAGCTTTGTAACTTGACGTTATGTGTATATTCAATATACCTTAGCCAAAGTTTTGCTTGCTTGCTTTGATTAGTACCATGCTGAAATCCTAATGTTGGGATGGCAGGGATGGTATTTTCTTTAAGATACCGGGTTCGATAAAACATCATAGCACCAGCCGCGATCGTACAGGTATGTAAAAAGCATTGCAGTCCTTGTGTTGTACGTTCGATTAAATTGGAGAACTGAATAAGAGCCAATGTGAGGATATGTACGTCATTCTGGCAATAGGCCAACAGTTCACGCTGAAAGTCGAATGTGTTTTTCCCTTTGACACATTGCTCATGCCATAAGGCAATAGCCTCGGCATCTTTCTCCGATTTACTTCCTAGATCGTAATAATCCAAGTCTGGATATAACCCAACATAATTCTGATTCCTGGGGACGTTAAAGAGATGTGGAAAATCTCCCTTCCGCAAGGATTCCTCCAGCCCTAACGTTTTCGGGAGGTCTGCTAATCGAACACCCATAAACAGGAACGTTTCCCTGAATATAATATTATTTATTGTTAACTGCATAATTTTATGACCACTAGTAAGTATTTCAGGTACTATTTGCTGGTGTTTTAATATTTCACGAGCAACAAATAAATTGTCGAAGCCGTGAGCATTATGTGCCAAAGCAACCACCTGTGTAAACTTAGGACCCTTCTCTAACACATGTGTAATAAACGAATCCATAGTATAAAAGGTAAAGTCACGAGAGCCATCATCGTTACCGCAAACATTACATTTATGGGTATTGTCCTGAATATCTTTGCATTGATGACATCGATGCGTTACACAAATTAAATTAGGCACCAATTGATTTTCACACTTGTCATTTGCATCCATGCGCATGGTCTCAATATTGTAGATAATGTATAAAAAGTCCTCGATACGCTTAGGACGCTCTGGTTTAACGTAACAACTATGGCTTTCATTGACATACTCTGCACACCGTTTACAAACATGTTCACCACAAACATACTTTCCTTTTCTGCAACGCCAATCAAGTTTTACGCCACACTGAGCGCATACCTGAACATGATCACATAATGATTTACGCGTAGCCTTTACAGCATGTCTGTCAAAGCATGTTTGATTGACAAAGGTACGATTACACTTGTCAGAATATTGTTTTGTTTCATCAGAACTTGTGATATCAGAATGATAGGTTTCACAGTGAGTACACAGATAGGGGCATGTGTGACAGCGGCGGTGTAGATAGGGATTGAGACAATAATCACAATACCCTTTACCTCCCAAGAAGGGTGCAATACTCTCTATGACATCGTAATGGTTATTATCGAACCGAATAAAAATCTTTCGTTTCGCTGGTGGACCAACATACGTTTTTGTACTGGCGTGTTTTGGATACACGACCATAAACAATAATTTGATATGCCTCACCAAAGTACCTTTGAAACTTGTCTACGTCATCTAAACTACCACCATTACTACCACATAAATCAACTCCTGCAAAATAACACAGTTCCATAGCATTAGCATGCCAGTTTTCAGGATGAGATTTCATGTAAGCAGTTTTATTATAATTTTTATCCGCCTTACTTCGTCCCATTACCAATGCTAACGCAAGGCAAATCGGAAGTTGTTCTACTGGAATAATATGGCTTTGTACATAATCAGCATAAGGTAAATACTTATCATTACGATGCTTACCCTGACCACGGCAAGGATCTGTAATATCAACCCTAATTGTAATATTATCACCTAACAAGAATTCCTCGTTGGAGTTTAAAACATTTTCGATTTTTTAAGCATACTATCCGTTGTAAGATGTGCTCGTACTTGAAATGGGATGTATACAGACTTTCCTACGGTACAATTGGAGCTATCGAAACTAAATCCAACTTTAGAAGCGGGGTCGACATCACACAGTAATCTGTCCATAGCAAACTGAAACAGATTAGTTATGAACTCCTCAGGATCACGAATTGATGTTACAGTAGGTCTAATTGTTATTTCACGACCTCGTAGAGGGTAATTCGGATAGGTTTTAGGTTTTTCAGAAATAATTTCAAATTGAGGGTCACGTCCAGCACCGTACATTATACACTTACTATGGTCCTGTTTCCACTTTTCGACATCCATATTCGAAGCACTATACAGCACATGATCACACACATTACCATAACTAGTAACGAGTTCAGGTACACAATCAGGATCAATGTCGTCATTAACACCAAACGAATGGGGATCGAACCCAAAGAATTCACTAGCTTCCCTGGAAATAAAACCATCGTAGTCAGGTATCAAGTCGGTATAGTACCTCCAAGCCAGTTCTTTACCCCCAACACTTCCGAAGAATCCGTAATACCCCAAATCGAGAATGTCCTGGGCACTTGCACAACACTGTAAAACGGCTTCTTCTTCGTTCCAAATATAATAGAGGAGATAATGGAGTAACATATCAGGGTCATATTCGTCAGCTTGGAACCCCAGCATTTTGTAGTGACACATCGATCTCCAGCATTCAAGAACAGTTTCAGGATCATCATACCCTTGCAGTTCCTGCATGGTAAGCAAAACACGAATAGGATTCTCCATGACTTCAAACATACAGCAATAAATGTCTTTCACTAAATGTATATTACTTCGTACTGATTTTACACACTGTATGTACAGACAGATTGACTAGCATACTCAGCGACAAATATATGACAGGAGCGCGGACGGGAACGAAAGCTATCTTATACAGATTGTATGTAAATGGAACGTGCACGCTGGTGGTCTCTGGTGGTGATTAAACAAACTAACTAATGACTAGCAGTGGTTCAATAAGAATTCCTAGTACAAGTCGGAAACAAAGACCTTTAGAATCATTAAACCCAGACCTTAATGGTCCATTAATTAGATGAATAGGGAAAAACAGTGTCAGACACTTTTGTCACATGCAAATAGCTTTTATCATATCATTATATAGACATATGCTTTCATACATTACAATTTTTCCACCCACCTTGAGAATCAATAACCATAATGGTCAAAAGAACCAGTCTTTCATCAACATTAGCTTCCCAGCAACGATTAGCATTCAAAAAGACTTAACAAAAGACCAGGTGTTTCGTGACAATGGTTACTCTGCAGCACCTGTCCCTCATACCACAATTCTCCTAGTAGATAACATGTACGTAAAATATTACAAAAGAAAGAGGCAGTTGGGCCACATTGCTATACTTTAGTGGTATTTTTTCGTCCATGGGTGGTGGGTGGAAAGCACTAAGCCATCAGTATCGGAAGCTCGAACTATCAGTTGCTTTGAGTTATGCTGAACCATATCTTTGGCATGCAATATGATGCGGCTATTTGCTTCATCCATGTGGCTACTGATCTTTCCTGCAAAAGTGATGTTGATACATTTTCTGAAGACACTATAGTGTCACCAACATTTGTTACAATATGTACACTGGTCACCTCATTTACGAGGCTCCTAGCAAGAAATTGGAACAGCTTATTTTTGCTAGAATCATTTCGCAGAAAGACCAGTCTCCCGAGAATTTCCGTTCGGGAAGAACTTGACGACGTATACCTTTACCTCGATTCTGACGTTCAATAACTTTCAAACTGTTTGGCACGTACATATCCCATACCACATCAATTCTTGAGATATTTCTTGAAGTACATTGATTGATTAAGTAAACTTCAATGTCTTTGTAATAGTCTCTGAACGTTTTGGCTCCTGGTTGACACTCAAGGAAGGCGAACACTTTTGATTTTCGTGCTTCAAAACTCTGAGAGATTTATATCACTTTCTCGAATGACAATGAAAACTCTTTGGAAAAGACACACGTTAGAAGTTAATGTTTTTATGGCTGTGCTGTTTGACGGTCTTGCACGTTTCTGAGAAAATATTCTTATCTTCATTTTATGTATGGGGTCATATATATAGATTTTTCCCCTCAATAAATCGTTCACGCACAAAACATTCGTACATTTATTTTCCATCCTTCTCAGCACAAAGCAGAGCTATCACATCATCTTCAGCTATGAATCGGTTACCCATAGATACTTAGAGCTGCGTTCTAAAAATGGGTTTCCTAGATGCACAAAGCTCTCCATAAGGGCATGACATTCATTTAATGAAACGAGAAAAGATCTATTTGCTAACAAGAACAAGCTACTTGTGGGTTTTTACCTTCTAGTGCAGATTTACATCAACATATTTTGAGAGCAGCGTATCAGGCAGGTCAAAATGGGGTAATGCCTGCAACTCTGAAGCCAATCCGGAGTGTCCATCTTCATGGGGATGGAATTATAAAGATAGTAAATGGGAACCAGTGTGGTCCACGTTTCCTGAGATTTGGAAAGAGCTAGTATTACTGAAAGTATATGGGTGCAAAACAGGATGCAATACACCACGATGTTCATGCTGTGGGGTCAGTGATCCGTGCACACTTCAGTGTAGATTATGTAAAGGTAGGTGTTCCAACCACAGCTCAACCTACTACAATGAAAATGATGAGCTACAGGTAAATTAACAAGTGTCGTTTTTGTTGAGTACACAAATCATTTGAGTCACTTAATCCGGAACACAATAAATGTTTAACATGTTCGAAATGCAAGTTATGCAAATGATTACGTATATAAACTCTAATATTAGAATATTTAATTCAGCTGTTTTGGAGAACTACTTTTATCTTATTATTTTATTAAATAAAATGTTAATTTCCTTCTACAAATTTGTACTAGAATTTTAAATTTTCTTTTATTAAATAAAAATGTTTATTGAGTAAGATTTTCGTTTAAATTGAAACACTCTGTATTTAGATTTTAAGGCACTAAATACGTACATAATTTTAACTTTAAAATCCGTTGATTTAATTGTAGGGGAACGTGGGGCAAAACGAGAAACGTAAGATATTTGCTTGTATAGATTGTTAACCAATAGCTCAATTGCAGCAATTCTTTTTGCGGTAGACAAATTGAACATTCAGTTACAATATTCAACCAGCAGATCCTAGCGAAAAGAAATTTGGAACCGTTTTTTTAATAAAATATTAGAAAAAATACATTTTTCTCCATTATGCCCCACGCATGGGACATAATGGGGAATAGGATTGAAGTTAACGTTATAATACCCCTGGCCCATATTGTCCAGTATGTTGTACCATTAGTAAGATACCAATACCACCCATTTGTAATAACAATTGATTTACTATTAAACAACAAAATTAAAATCTTGTGTAATAATTATTGATAATCGAAAGACAAAATACAAGAAACATTAAACTACTTGCAGTTCCATACCTGTAAATTTACCAGCAGGTTGTAGATTATTGAGTAATAATTAGAAAAAAACATGCGAATTTGCAATACCGTTTTACCCTACGTTTCCGTACCCCGTTTTACCCCACGTTCCCCTATAAAAGACCATAAGGTTATAACTCAGTAAATGTAACTCCGTAAAATATATGGTGGTGAAAACTAGCAAAGAAATGGCTGAGAATAATGTTGTATGTGCATGTCACAATGTAAAATGTGCAAAACGTGCAAGAACTTTTGTTTACTAAACGCCAGTTATAAATTGGCCGCCAGCTTGAATCCTAAGGGCTGAAACTAAGGGTGCTGTGACTCAAATCACTTCTAATAGTATCACAACTCACTGTGCAAAGTGGCATGCTTTCATCAGAAAGTGCAGTTTCTCTCGTTATATAGCTCGTAGAACCTCCAATATTTAGCTCGACGGCGAGCTCAATAATCCCTCATTTACCGACTGGTAATAACGATAAAAAATCCAAGAAAATACAAACGTCAGACAACCATTCAATGAGGTTATTTTGCACTATTTTTCTTCACTGTAATTCTTCACTAAAAATTCACTAAAATTACTGGTACATTTCCCCTCAATTTCAGTGTTTCCCATATTTAATTCGTCCTACCCTCTATTCTCTTTCTAAAAATTTTGATTTCAATAAGCCTTTGATGTTTTAAATTTACATGTTATAAAAGATATTTAATTTTATTATTTTTTAAAATTTATAGTTTGTTTCCTGGAGCACGAACCGATTTCATTTGAACTTTTCTTCCTAAAAGTTAAGGCTATGGGATGTCGTCCCTCGCCGAGCAACCTTGTATGGAAAAGGATTCTGAAGGTTGATTCTATAGCTTCTATTATAGGTACCATTCCTAATTCAAAATTCACATTGTGAGCTGGGCTTAAACATGAACTACTTCTCCAATCACAAGCGTCACAGCGTCCGGATAAAATATCCGGGGCTACAACATTTTATTTAAAAAACATGGGGTTGATTAATAACACACACGCATATGACATATATATATATACATATGTGTTTGTGTGTATTCTTCGAATTTAAGTTAGGATCAAAATTGCTATGTAAAAGCATGTTAGTGTGCGCCGTGTTCAGAATGATTTTGATTGGACTTCGTGTCAAACTTCTGTGTTTATTTTTTAATATACATATTTTTATATTTTACATAAATATTAAATATTTTAAATATAAATATGCGTTTTAAATATAATACATCTAATTTGAAAAATTAAAATAATATAGCACCTACTTTTAAAATAAATGTAACTCTTAAAGTAAAAAAAACAACACATTTTTACAAAATTCAGTATTTCTCTTGTAGAATATAATTCAATTGCTGCGCTATGCAAAAAAAACTTTCGATTTATAGAGCGAATGCTCACTATACCTGCGATATAAAAGAATTATATTCAGTTTCCTGAGATAAAAATATCTATAATACCTAAATCCGTAATATCTATAATGCCTATAATACATACAATACCTAATAATTTTTAAGTAAACTCTCGTACTTAATATCCACAGCATGAGCTTTGCGTAAACGCTACATCTATAATTAAATACGTCTGTTTTGTGTGCACTATCGATATTATCTACAACTTGAGTTATGTCGAGAGAATTAGCAAGTTCCTTATCAACTGGAAGTACAGATAAAGTATTTAACCTTTCAGTGTCAGTTCTATTACGTAGATAATCTTTTACTTGGCACAAACTACAAAATTTTCGTTCATATCCAGCTGTTGATGGGGGTATGCACAATGCAATAACACACATTTTATGTAGTGAAAGGCAATTTTGAAATTCTCTAGCATAGGAAGAACCTGTTGAAGACCTTTTATTCTTACATTCTTTTCTGTCTCATAACGTCTGATGACTTTTGGGACGAGTTTCAGTTTTGATTTCAGACTAAGCCACACTTGTAGTGACTACCAAAAACTTGTAAGTTTGCGTATTTAACAAAATGTTCACTCTATGGGTTCAAACAACTTACTCCAACTAATAACATACACCTGTTATTTTAAATCTTTCTTTCACCTCAGAAATAATTCGATCAAGCACTGGAAACCATATTTTAATTCTCATATCTTCTTCAGTTATTGGTCTGTTGTTACACTTTCGACAATATAATTCTGAAACTGCTTTGAAAGTTTTCAAATGTTCTTAGTATTACTAACAGTTTCAATATTGTCATCTGAGAATAACTTTACTTCTGTAGTGAAGCGCTCAAAATTACTTGTGTCTGTTCGTAATTCCGGTGCTCTTTCTACTAAGGAATCAACAAGTGTACAGGCTACAGCAAGGTCATAGTCACTTTTCTGCAATTAATCGGAGACGACTTTAAATCTTTCAAAACAGTGCAAACGAGGTGACAAAACACGAACTTGAAATCTATTCGATCGAGAATACCTTCAGCTTCACGTGTTTTCTCGGAATTCTTTTCTGTTGTAACAATTCGATTTAGTATGGCAGAAAATGCAGTTTTCACATCTTGACATGACGAAATTTTGCAAACCCATCGCACGTCACAAATTGGTTTCAGTTCAATTTTTTTTTCAAATTGTTCTCTTCTTGCGCTTTCAGAAACACAGAGTGAACACTAGAACGTGACATGAAGAGGTGCAACTGTTGTAGTAACGAGAAAAAGTTTTGAACTTCTTCGACACCACGGCACACATCAACAATTACTAAATTAAGGCGGTGGTTGTAACAATAAACGTAAATTGTCTGAGGAATATCTTTCTTCAGAAGTGTTTGTACAACTGAAAGATGTCCACTAATTACCGAAGCACCATCAAACGTTTGTGTTACACAAATATTCATATCTATGTCATATTCTGCCAACACCTTCTTTATTCTGCCACCGTTTCCTCCCACTTTCTTAATTCCATCAATTCAATCATTATCATCCTACAGGCCTGAGCCAAACCGCGTACCTCTTGAAGGTCTTAAATTAAATTTAAATCATGGCATTGTTGCACACTGTCTTAAGGCCTTCGCAGACGATTAAATAATTCTTGAACAAGTTCTTGTTTAGTGCTTTTTCAAAATTATTGTAACAATTGTGCCATAAACTCTCGAACCTAATTGTTTTTTTCAACGAAATTCTATATAAAACTAAGCTTATTTTTCTTTGACATATAACGATCCATTTCACTGTAGATGTTTTATGGTGTACTAGTTCGTCAATTGACTTATTTCAAGAATTTGATTCAAGATTTATTTGATCGTCTGCGGAGGCCTTTAGACCTTGCCAATAAAGTCTGTCGCGCGTTTTTTAAACAATACTTCACATATAAAAATACGGTTCTCGGCTTAATAATTTGTTGAGCTGAAAGGAAATTTTCATGTCAATGTATGCATGAAATATTTCCAGTACATTTCCACGAACTTTACTTTGAAAATTTACCTGATAAAGCAAACTTCAATATTAAAAAATCTTTCCAAATGGATATTGAAAATACCCCCAAAAAGTCGCTAATCGGAAATCGTAATTTTTGCCGCTAAAATAGGTTTCAAATGCCCTAGATTTAGCGATTTTACCCCTAAATCGGCAACACTGCCCCCACCCCATAGTGAATAATTGAATGTTTTTGTTTTCCTTTGTGCACTGTAGTCAGTCTAAAGACCTTCGGCAGTCGTCAAAACATCGATAAATTGTGACGCAAGTAAAGAGAAACTCCATATTCTTTGTTTATGTTATGAACAGCGCTTTGAAAAACAATAACACGGTTGCGCAAACTCGTAGACAGATGCGAACTATCAACCAGTCGACATAACTTGAAAGGACAAATGTTTTTGTAGTGACTTTTATTAGAGATTATTTAGGCAGGGAATTTGCAGACGCTTAGTTGATACTAGTTATGCTGAGATTTTATTATTCTTAAAAGTTACATGTCTAACACTGAACCATGCTTTCAGACTGTGAATCAAATACATTATATTGTATTAATTAAACTGGAGAGGGCTACAGGGATGATAAGGTAGATTTTGTGGGAGCTTCAGCCTTGCTAACCTTCCTGTAGCGCCGTCCCTGTAGGTCACAGGGAAGGAAGCCAATATTTAATTACTTAATCGAGAGAAATGGTCACAATTTATTGTACTCTACCTGAAGTAGGTGATGTAAAGAGCAGTTATTATTTCGTTTATACTATTAAGGCTGTTCTATTAAAAGGAAGTAAAGTTGTAAAAAAATACATTAAACTTAATGATCGATGTACATTTCATTTTATGTTTGCAGATAAAAGTTGCGTTTTTCGTTACAATTTTGTCGTTGAATTCCTGCAGCAGCACATATATTTTTGTTATAGAGAAATAGCGTTCTTTTGATAATAAGAGATTTGCCACAGTAAATGTGGCCTCTTTTAGTTGCTGTCGAATGCCAGTTTATTTTTTGTATAATTATTTATCTTAGTCAATATTTTGTTTGATATTTGTTTGACAGAATGGAATTCTTTTATGAAAAGCCATAAAAAAGTAACAGAATATTCTTAAAGGTCATTTAATTGTACAGTACTTACCCTATTTATCCAGGAAATAATATGGTGCGTAGAATATAAGCAAAATATTGCACTATGGAAATAATTGCAACAATGCTGAATTACTTTCAACAGTATATTACAAGTAACTTGTTTGCATGTTACGGATTCATAATAATAAAACTGATATAACAAAATTAACAATTTAGATGAATTCGAAGTTATTACGCATCTTCTGATGGAAAATTTATATGGTATCAGAACTACGCAACGTCAGATTAGAGGGCAGAGAATGACCACCAAGCATTGTAAAGAATTGGAATACTCATGAAGAATGTAAATTAGAATACTAAGTTCAATATTCCAAACGTTAAACAGACATTTCTTTAAATTTACAAGTAAAAATCTGTTTTTAAACCTTTTCTATTAATGTACCTCATAGTTTAATTCGACATATTACATATGTGACTACACAGATTCTCGTATTTGAAATGCGAAAGAAATAGACTCGTAATGCTGCGATAGCATTAAGGAACACTTAATATGTTATACAAACCATATTTTTCTTCACCTGCTAGAAATTAAAAAATAAATAAAAACTGCAAGATAAATGAAGAATCATTTACCGACCTCAATAAATTCATTGATATCAAGTCAAGAGTGAAAACAAGAAACTTACTGTATTACTACACCCTTACGAAAAAAGACATAATAATACAAATTATGATATAATATCTTATATAAATCAAATTTACGTATGTACAAACGGAGAGATTAATAAAAACAAGAACGAAAATAACAGGATAGAAAGTTTAACAAGGAACGTTTAGCAAGTGTGGAAAAATAAAATTATCGAAACAAAAAACAACTACTTACATGCAGCAAAGATTATAATAAGATATATGAAGAAAGCCAGATGAAATATCAAACATGTAACCCCAATAATTCAGAAACAACGATACAACCGGAAAATTCGATATTATAAAATAATTTCAGAAATCAAATATACTGTAAATAGTCAGAAACCCGCGAAAATTTCAAAAAGATAAAAGAAATAACAAGTAGGGTCATTTAGAAAGGAAGAAAGAAAGAGGATCATTAAAACATAATATTCATTAGCTACAATAACTCCGTACGATGAACAAAGAGGAACTGATATATGAAATGCATATTTGAAAAAAACAAACATATTCTGGAAGAATGGGGAAATCAAAGTACAGTCTTACAATTAATTGCATTAAGTTACACTTTTTTACAATTATGCTTGTTTATTTCCTTCGAAGCTATTCAATAAACGAGAACAAATTATCAAGTACATACGTGAATCTGGAATAAGGGTACACATATATGAAACAGATAAGTTTGATCGATCAAGCGGTGTGATAGTTCAAAATTTTGAAAATTTGAAACAAATGTTGTGTTGATCCGAGATATTGATTCTAATGATTAATCTATCTGAGAACTATACAATAGCCACGGCTCTGAAGCCCTAACTCTAATCCCTCGATCCTTAGACTTACAAAGGTGAGTCTCTGGTCACTTGCAAAACTCTGGTCACTTGCATCATTCGTCAATTTACAACGAAAGTCATCTAGCAATGCAATCAATGTAGAGACCATCGTGTTCCACCATCTGAAACCAACTTCCTGCCAGTTCGTCGATCCAACGCTGATACAAGTTCTCGTGCTTTGGACGAAGAATTCTACACGTCAACTTCCACATCCTCTTGATTGTTGAAATATCTTGATCGCAGGAAGTGAACCACCAATCGAAACAAGTAATAATGCTATGGAGCGAGGACCGGAGTATATGCTGGGTGTGACAAGAGTTCAATTTCCTCAATTTCCTGGAGCTTATACTTGGTTGTTCGAACAGTATTCGGTTCTGTGTTGTGTTGCTACAGAAGCATTGGCTCTCGATTGACCAAAGGCGGGTATTTTTGCTACACAATGGTATAGACCCACTCCAAGTGTTCAGTGTAGAAGGTTGGCATTGATGGTTGGACCGTCCGGAACTACATCTTTGCGAATTATTCTCTCACGTTTCCACCAAACGCAGAGCAATATGTTGTATTCGGAACACCCTGTTTGGCGACAGTTTCCGTAAACTGACTTGTTTAACCACTGCTTAGGCACGTTAGGATGACGCGAAAATATCCCCTTTTCTTCATATGTATTTATTCTTTTGATTGAGCTTGCCAACTGTTCTCCCAGTGCTTGTGGTCAGATTTGGCTTTATGATTTGTGAACGTTTTAGAATTCACGGTTAACATAGGTTCAAACCCGTTTCTTAGTTAGATTTTTACTAAGTAATCGTGAAGAATCTAATAGTAATTCCTCTATTAAGCGTCGACTCGTATACAATATGCCGCCCATAAAATTCGTTTTATCTTATCTTTTTATCGTATACAATATGGAAGCAACGTACCGAGTCGTCGATACCTACCTACGTCACAGATCATAATAAGTGTAAAATATTTGAAAACAGCGGTATCACGATAAGGAAGAAGGAGTCGAATTACGAATATTGGTTAGAGAAAGCAAAATTAAGTCTGTGGACTTTAACATCACAATTAATAATACATTATTGCTCTGAAGTAACTACTTTTCTTGCTCTTATTCTTACCGGGTTATCCCAAAAGTAATGTCGTATTGCAATGTCCACTGCAATAATGCCATCTGACGAGCGAATAGTGAAGTAGACTTTATGTGCCATAACCGAGCCATATAGGGCACTTAATTGTGCAGCAGTGTGTAGAAGGAGAACAGTATACTCCACGTTTTGGAAGTGTGGTTTGTGTTTGATATGGCAGTGTCAGAGCGTGACTTAAAGCATGTCATGCTGTACGAATTTCACCAGGAACATCCAGCCAGCGCAGTGGCACGAAACATCAATTATGCATATGGTCAGGGTCACGAGTATAAGCCACAAATAAGGAGACCTGTACAGCTGGACATCGATGCCCAAAGCAGCGGTGGAGGAAAAATCCAATGCAAACTGTTGAAGAACTGGCGAGGGAACTCCATGTCATCCATTTAACCGTTCATCGTCATCTGCAGGACATTGAGTACGTGTCGAAACTCAGAAAATGGGTTACCTGGCCTCAACAGAATCAGCAGCAAGTTGACATATGCAGTTCACTGCTCACCCGTCACAGATGTGGGCCCTTTCTGGAAAGAATGATGACAGGATGAAAAGTAGGTTCTTTGTCATAACATTACACGCAAATGGTAGTGGGTATCTAAAGGGGAGCGCAGTAATTGTGACAAAACAGGATGTGTAATGTTATGACCACGAAATGTTATGGTGTTGAGTGTTTGGTGGGATATCTGTGGGATAATCCATTTTAAGCTCTTGCCACGTAACCAGCTTCTCAATGCAGATGTCTACTGTCAGCAGTTTGAACGCTTACGGACTGCATTGTTGGAGAAACGTCCTGCTCTGGTTAATCGGAAGGGTGTGCTAATCCATGGTGATAACGCGCGCCCACACATGGCAGAAGGACCTGTGCTAAGATCGAGGAATGTCGCTGGGAGTAACTCCCCCACCTGGCGTTTTCACCAGATCTTGCACCAACTGACTTTTATCTTTTTCGTAGTCTACAAAACCACCTTTCTGAGAAAACACTGCACAATGAGGATGACGTGCGACGAACAGTGGCCCAGTTCTTTAGCATCAACATCGGTGACTTCTTTCTGCGGGGAATTCAACAAGTAGTTGACAGGTGGCACAGTGCTGTGGAGTCCGATGGAGACTATTTTTCTGACTAAAAAGGTAAATTATCGTTCTCTTTCTCACGGTGTAAAAATACGACATTACTTATGGGATAAGGTGATACAAATAAAACTGTAAAGGTATTACGCAACTATCGTAATGTCTTAGACTTTCAATCTTACCCTCTGGGCTCGATTCGCACCCATACGCCGTTTCTTCGTATAAAATGATGCCTGTAACTGTTTATGGAAATGAACAATATATTTATGTCCGGGTGAAGAGCTGCACGAAGATGAAATGCATTATTCACGAGGATCAAAGATTAAACATTATGTGTGTGTTTTAGCAGAATAATAAATCAATGTAGTTTTTCTCGTGTTTTTAATTATTCCTTCTCTCTTCCCTCTTACTTTATTGCGCTTTCTTGTCATGTCGTCATCTCTTCCTATTCTTTCTGCGTTTCCCACTTACTCATTCCATCTCCCCACACACTCTTTCTGTGAGTGTGTGTAATTATTCTATCTCTGCTGATCATTATATTTCCCAGCTCGTTAGTGGTGTTATAACTTTATATTCACAAAAGGCGGAAAACAAACTGACATTTTCGAACATCAAAATTCGCAGAAACCTGGAGAAAGTAACCTAGTCTGCTTCCTTTTTTGTTTGATTTCGAGAGGAGAAATATTTTGATATATTACTTTAGCACCAAACTTGTTTCCACTCGAAAATTTATTAATATAGTATTTATTACTCATGCATTATTCACGTTTGATCAATATAACAATTTTCATTTAGGTACAATTTGAACAAGTTATCTTCGCTCTTTCTCTTACAAGGAACACTCGCCAGGTGACAGACCCGAATTTTGATAAAAATTCGTACATATGTACAGTGCCTTCACAGTTAAAATTATAGATGTCGATATCAACAGGGGGACCCGAGAAAGATGGAACGTAGAGAGCCAGTAAATCGAATACAGAGTACGGAAAATGCCTTTTCTTTTATAAACTGTTACTTATATTTAAAGCAAATAGAACATTCCAGCACAGAAAACAAATAGGGTTTTTAGAACATTCCAGCACAGATTGATATATCACATGACCCAATTACTATTTAAAAATATCGAAGTATTGTCAAGATGGTCGCTTTCAAGATTGCGGTCATTGTCGTCATACCTCCTAGCATGTATCACCTCCTGTCCAGTATCCATTAATAGCTATTTGCTTTCAATACATGTAACAGTTTATAAAAGAAAAGGCGTTTTCCGTACTCTGTATTCGATTTACTTGCTCTCTACATTCCATCTTTAGGGTCACCTTGTCCTTATTTGGCTGTGAAGGTTTACCCACATAAGAATATTCATCAGAATCCAGCTGTGTCACCTGGCGAGTGTTAATTGTTAGAAATGCTGTAGAGAAATATTAATCACTGATTTTTTCTGTATTTGATTTACATTAATGTGCTGAAATGGAAGGTTAGCTGACTTTGTTAGGATGTAAACTTCAATACTCTTACGTTCAAAGAACGCCCACCGAATTTGGGCGCGAAACCACGCACACACAAAGCATGCGCGCTAATCTTTTAATCACCGCTGGCTGTTATACTAAATATTTCTCAAACCCCTCCTATTCTAGGGCAAATTATAAGTATTTAATCTGGCCACGAAATGTGGTGGGTTTTCAAAGTGACTAAAATAATTTCGAAACCTTCTAAATATTCGAATTATTCTAACAAAATATAACACTGAAAAGTAGTTGCTTACTGTTGGATTTCGGGAAACCTGTGCTTTATAATTTAAGTCCTTTATAGCTAATTTTACTACATTTTCATTCTTAATTCGTTATCGCTCTCTCTTTCTCTTTCTCTGAAGTTTTGTCTGTCTCTACCTGATAGATATCGACCAGTTTGCATTTATCATCTGTTTTTAAAATTTCTGCTTGCATCATCTTTTGCATAGCGTTTCATCTCTTTTTTATTCTTTCTTTCATCTATCTTGATTCATGTATTTCTACAAAAAATCTATTCTCATGTGGGTTGCTGATTTTTGTAACATGGAGAGAAGTAACGAAATAAGGAGAGAGAGAGAGGTATCTTGTCAGACACTCGTTTACGATAAGAAGAGGTACTTTGATTGGCCTAGTAGCATTCAGGGCCTCAATATTTTATGCGGAATGTACAAGGGCGAAATGAACCACTCTTGCTTCCTACAGGAAATTACTTTCAGTCATTTAAATGCGAATGAAGATGGTAGGACAATAAAGATAATCATTAGTTTAGGGAATAAGCATATGCTTATGAAGTTAACAATTTACACACGCACACAGGAGGGATTACCACGTCTACAACAAATAGAGGTATTACGCTAAGTAATCGCTCGTTCATTCCTATTATTTGGTAACACACAAATCTGACAGTACATAACTATTTAGTCTTAATAATATATGTATTAAACCAAAATTGTTTCATAGGTACAAAGTAAACCTCCAGAACTGAACAATAAACCACGTAAATTGAATACGATCGATAAAAAGAATTATTACATTCTGCCGTGTGGTTATTTCGCTGAATAGTATTCGTACTTTGCATACGTGTGGCATTGGAATACATGTGAAATTAAACATCTGTGGAAGGTACTGCATGCATGGTACAAATACCAGTTTACGTTTCTCTGTTTATAATGACTTTCACGTTTTCGTTCTTAAGGACTAATCACTATTGTGTATTCATTGGTACATCGATAAATTCGTTGCGATATAATGTTTATTGTTTTCTTCGCCTTCAGCTTTTGTATTAAGTAATTATGACTCATGAAACAATTTATTATTCCAGCAGTAATTTATTATTTATTCCAGCAGTAACAAGCGTTTGTCATTGGATTCTATCCTAGGCAAGATCTAACCAATTTTCATCACGAACCTCTTGAAGATCTCTTCTAATATTGTAATCCTAACGAAGTCTCGTTCTTCCCAACATTCTGTTTCCCTCCGGTTTACCAATCAGGATGGAATATAATCTTCGTTTTCCTCCATCTTAACTACATGGCCTGCCCATTTATACAGTCGCGATTTTGTATAATATTTTGTTTATGTGAAAACTGTAATCTTCCTTTGAATTTGTTACGTGTAATAAAAGCTTTTTCCCGCCACGATGGTTTTTTATTTGTTATACCTCAATTCATACGGTAGTTGATATTGTAATGGAAACTGAACTAGTATGTTAGTGTGTCGACACGAATTACAACAAACAATCCATTTAAACACAAAGGATTATGAAATGCATCATAATCAATTAGTAAAGCAGACGACGCCGACTCCAGGCGGTGAGGCTTGTAAGTCCGGTAATCACGCCTGCAAGAAAGACCTTTAAAGGACGACCTGATACCTTTATAGTATTATTAACTCATTTCGACTAGTGGTCACTTCTTCCCTCTGACTTGGTTTGGAGTCAGAGTTCTACCTTCATCCCCGACTTGGTTTGGAGTCGGTACACCTATCCTCTCTAACTTGGTTTGAAGTTAGAATCCTCGCAGCAACTCTATCCACTCCGCAAAACCGAAGTCGTATAACTCGCTACACAAAGGAGGTGATCCACAATAATCATTACAAGCCCATGTTCCGGTCCCTTTTTTATTAACTGTATAAAGTATGTAAAGTATTTAGTGGAACTTTGAAAATAAAAGGTGTCGGATAAAGTCAACAGTGCTCATACTCTTATTATATATCCATTATAACACCGATCCTACATCGGAAGGACTCTATCCAAGATCTATCCTAACATAAGTACTATAAAGTCATTGCGAACAAAGCAAAAGATCATTACGTAGTGGATCATCGGGCTTCGAAAAATATTAACACACGGCATTACGTGGTGAATCGCCGGGCTTTGAAAAGTATTATAACGATATTAAGTGGTGAAGCGCTAGGATCTCACTACGTATCTGAGATCTCATTAAGTAGTTAACATACCTACATAAAACCTTAAGTAATAATAATAAAAGTGGTTTAGAGCTTTCAAAGTACACCGAGAAAACAAAAGTAACACAATTGAAAGTTTCTTCAAACAAGTGTTCAACAAACAGTGCAAAAGTGACAAAATAATACCAAATTATACCGTTCGATTTAATCACTACTTTCTGTGGAAGCAATTGGATCTGGAAATCCACCCAAAATTTCTCTATTGGACATACGTATATCCCTACAAGAATAACCCGCCCCTTGAAAATCATATTGGACATTATCATGAATTCCACACTCGAAATAGGAGACAAATATTACATCCCATAAGAAGGAATCTGCTTTTGGAGCAAACAATATGACTGACTAAACGATTACCAAGGTATGTTTCAATAATTTATTTTAGATATCAATTGTTATTTTTAAGCAAAAGCAGATTATATAAATATTAACTTCATGAATAAATGCCTATAACCCGTTCTGGAAAAAGACAGGATGAGACAGTTCAGATAAAGAAAATAATTCTGATGAAGAAAACGAAATATGTACAAAACCTTCTTTTAATTCGCCACACTAAACAAAATATTCGGGAAAAATAAATGAAGATCCCGACCGCTTCTTTATTCTATTCGAGCATCTAGCCAATTTACAAGGCTGGACAAATGAAAAAAAAGTTTAGATTCTTCCAATATATCTCCAAGTCGTCGCGTTAGACCTATTTTTTCAATTGCAATCACTAAATCAATTGGCTGAAACGACATGACAAACTAAAGTAGAAACTTGTTAGCCTAAGTCGCCTACTTCAATATATGGCTGAAATGGAAATTAGTCTGGTGCAACAATATCCACAAGAATCCATTAACGCATATTTTTTTCCGAAAATTAAGAACCATTCGACATAACGTTTCAAAATGTACGGAAGAGGCCGAAGTCCACTATTTATTGTTAGAACTACAAAGAAATTTTCTTAAGAAATTGCCCTAGAGACGTACAATACAGTACAGGAACTTCAAACAAAATTGCAAGCTCTAGAAAAATTTCAGGACTTGATGAGGAAAAGAGACTATGTAGAAAAATTAGGGGCTTTTCAAAATGTGGGAGAGTTAAGAACTCAAAATCAAGAAATGCCTAATCCACTTAGGACTCAAACTTTTCCTCAAAATCCAAGCTTTAGTTTACAAAATTCAAACCCTCAAAATATATCCTACCAACAAAATTATAGACAACAACCAATTATTCTATTTATACTCAAATACCTAATCAAATAACCAACCCACAAAACTCCAGTACGCAAACGTTACCTCCCGTCACAACTCATGCACCTATCATTGACCTCTCTAAAGTAGAACCTGAACCCCCGGGATATAAACCTATGGGTTAAATCTATCAGCAAAATACAACCTACCAAATGAAAATGCATCAGTTCAACCAGGGGACCGATTCCCGAACAGATGTTACGTTAGACAGAGTGCGAGCGTCGAACTTCAGTCATTAACGACGCTTTGATTTGTATTCCTGACCGTTCGTTTACGTTTTTGGCGATAGCTTGCGAGCGTCTAACGTCTTCCTTTTGATCGTGAGGTAGGAAGCGAGATCGTTAACGAAAAAAGATGGCCGCAAAGTAGTAATCGATGCTTGTAGAAGTCGACTTATATCGCGGGTATCCAAATAATTTGGTTGGTATCTTAAAATAAACTATATATAGTACAAGGTAAGCTAAAAAGGTTTTGACGTCTCATTAATCATGTGCACACAGAGAGGAAATGAAATAACACACGTGTCTGTCAAGTGATCGGAATCATCGACCTTCAGTAATGCAGGCACGGTGGACACACACAGCATTACTACATTCTAGATACATATACAAGACTCGTTTGTGTATTACATCAAGACATAAAAGCTCTTATTAACATTAAAAGAGAAACAAATTCGTAGAGTTAACAATAAAATAAAAGTTTATGTACATTGATCACATACTGTACCATCGTCTAATGGATAAGGACCCCAGGGCAGCGTATGGATGTTGCAATCTAAGTTGCAACGCTTATCATCATGTGTGTCAAGGGCTATTTTGTTTACTTTCTCAGTGAATATGTCATGTGTCTCTGATCTGATTTGCTTTTGTTCTCTTCTTTGCATCTCCTCTGATCGTAAACACTGTTTAAAGTCATCGAACATAATATCTTGCTCTACTACATACTTTCGTATACCCTTGATTCTCTTTCTACTTTCTTTATTTACATCTTGTATCGCATACATCTTCGCTCTCAACCCGACAAACTCACTGATTGGAAGTCCCTTGTACTCATCTTTCAGCTTCCCCAGTTTCATTTATTTATTACAGGTATATGTATTGGGCTGCTGGTAATTAGTAGTATCATAATATACAATCATTTCTTTCATATCTTGATAAAAGTCAATTGTCTTGATGTAATACACAAACGAATCAGCATCCTTGTAGGCTATGGTTATATTCTCTTAATACCGTGCTTTCATGACTTCATAATGATATTGATACATTAACAACTTCGCACTGCTGCTCCTACATAGTTTGCCGTATCTAATTTAATCGTTTTCTTTAACATATGGAATAAGACTAAACTTTCATCATAGATCTCTCGTGATTTGAATCGAGATGATGCAACAAGCTTTCGACACTGTTTCTCATCATTAACAAGTCTTACATCAATGCGGTTTCTTACGTTTTCAATCGATTTGCCATAGATGGCGTTGTTCGTTAACTTATAAAAATATTTTTCAAAGGTTGTAGTAGCATCTGCGCGATGTGTCGTATTATCATTATTATATGGCTCGAGCCATTTGGATTGATTGAACCATAGCACTTTATGGACCTTAGGAAGCTGTAACTCTTGACGTAAATAAAATTGAAGTAGTCGATAGTGAACTAAATAATTTTGTTTATCATTTTAGGTTAGCAGGAGCTTTTTGCACTTACCGTGAGGAGGAATTTCATTTATAGGGGCCATTTGGAAGTCTTGGTGTGAGTCATGTAACTCTTGTGGGTAGACCAAATCCAATTCTATAAAGAAACCGATCTCACTGTTTACTGGATAGTCTAATATCTTTTCTGTGTCATTCCACATTGATGATCATGGCTCCTAATGAAAATTGCCACAGGGCAAATCTTCAACCATCATAGTCTCGTATAGATTATTCATATTTAAATACATTAAAAGAGAAATGCTTTTCGTTAGGTTTATAGTCGTTAGGTATATAGATATTATTTGACTTGGCATACCGTAGAGTGCACTCAGTAATGTCACCTCTACTTGATTGCTCTATAAACAGATGCATGTTTACATCCAACATTATTTGAAGCTCTTGATTGGTTTCATATAGCATGGCGCTCCATGCCAATTGGGGTGTTGTGTACAATTGCGTGAAGTCCAATCCATATGCCTCTTTACATGTGTTTTTAAAATTCTGCATCACACCAGCTTTTAACAATACATCTAAGGTTAAATACACATCGTGATAGTCACCAAAAGTTTTACTCCACACTTTTTTGCAAAGGCATAATCTTCATCATTGCATACAGTGTTATTCAATGAACTATTGAAAAACTTCTGGAGTGGTATTTGTTTTACATCAAACTTTGTTTCATCAGTGAGATACTCATATGGGGAGCAACGCTTGCGTGTGAGATGCTTTTACATCTTGTGTGGGCATGTATTTGCATGTATAGATGAATTTATTAAAATCTAATTTTGAGACTGAGCCATTTAAACTGCATGGCAAGAACCGATACAGATCTAAAAAACCCTAACTCAATATTTCAATCCCCAAAGGTAAACGTTTTAGAGAATGTGATGTAACACTCCTCGGTCTGTGCTATAAATTTTATTTTACCTTTATCCAATCCCAAGTGCTTTACAATCAAGTGAGCGTCATAGTTACTTAAGTTATGTAGGAAAACAGGAACAACCTTCCTTGTCGTTGTATATGCATGTTGCATCGATTGCATGTTGCCGCAATGATATCGCCTATGAGATGGTCGTGATCGCGCACTTTATAATTCTCTGGTGTGAAATAAGAATCACAAGCAGCACAACTTGTTGCTGCATCATATATTTGAACTTGATGTGGTGACATTGCAGAGAGAGGTTGTGTATAAGATAACTTATACACAACATGTTGTAATTCATTTTCCATGTTAAGAAGAAATTTCTCACCAGCGTTTTTGCCTTTATACAATTGGCTTCGATGGTGTAGCATGGCGCCACCAGATTAAATGTTCAAAGCTGCATGGCTTGTGGGGTTGGATCTTTTCTGTATATGATGCACTGGAATTGGGGGAATAACTGCTGATTGATTTCAGAAAGCATTCGAAGTCTACAATGATGATAACATCACTGTCCAGCAATGAACGTAACTTCTTAAATTTAATAGTCTGCCCAAGGTTTCGTGGGCATGCTTGTTATCGTGGCTTGAAACTTCCTGCAAAGTAGAAAGTAATAGCTTACTTTCAGTGTTAAAGTGTGATAGGCATCGCTTACAATAGTAATATGCATATGGCTCTCTTTTGCTTTGGCCCCTCACTAAACGAGAAAAATATCTAATTAGACAATAATGAGTTGTTATTTCATTTTCTGAGTATAGAAGATCAATTTGCTTATGGTTAGTGTCGAGTACCGATTCACTTAGATACAAAGGGAATATTGATTTAGTCTCATTATAACCATATGCATTTATACTTACCATATTGCTGAGACGCAGTTAATTACAGTGCTGTTAAAATTTGCTAATGTGCGGTAAAGCTACTGGGAAGCTTATGTCTTGCAGTGCTTCCATTATCTCACTTTCATATTGCCTATATTTCGATACACGTTGACAATCTCTGTCAACAGGGTATAACGCTGCTGCAATGCACCACAAGAAGCAAATGTTGTCACTATTTTGGATATTGATCACTGCTTTCTTATTAAGCGCCCACTGTGATAACTGAATATATGTTGAAGTAGTGAAGGGTTTCAATTTGATTACTGAGGTTTTCAATGCATGTGATGGTTTCTCACACAAACTCCAACCCGACTTTCTTGTACGTTCTTGTTGTTGTGATACTAACATTGAAATACTTGTTCTATCTTACCCTGTAACTCATCACCTTTCAAGATTGTTTGAGTGCCGAATGCCACGTGAAATAATAGTTCTTCACCACTAGATGATTGTTGAAACATTGATGGGAGAGTCATATTAACTTTAAATGCATTGTGCTCTTCCAAATCTTTCTCAATTATCTCTATGCATTGATCTTTAATAACATTTAGAGAAGAAACAGTGTCGCAGGAATGTATAACGTCATTCTCTATAGAGAATACATAATCTTTTAATGTAGCGTTGAAGGCACTACGTATACGCTTATCATTGAACTTTTGTCTCTTTGTACTTGGTTCAACACTACGTACGGCTTTAGATATAATAGTTTTTTAGATAGATTTGGTGCAATACACACAAGTCACTTTTTTCATTTTGAGGGGAAGGGAACTTTAGTGTTACTTTTGTTCTAACACTAATATCACAGTAGAACTTGAATATGGATCTGTTTCACACGAAGAGAGCAGTTAGTAGCTATTGATTGTAGGTGTAATGGTAGTACACACGTATCAAAACTGATATTCTGATCGAACTAACTTTCGTTGTATCATAATATCAGAGTAGAGCTTGAATATGAGTTTGCTTCACACAAAGAGAGCAGTTGGTAGCTATAACTATTATGATGGTAGTATATACGTATCAAAACTGATATTCTGAACGCATTTGCATTATAGTGAAGCACTCATAAGCATCTACTGTACGTAGTGCGATTCTTCTCATCTGTCCTCATATTACATCCAACTCAACGTGCTGTCTTGTCAGGGAACCAAGAAAACTTGCCCTGTGCATTTTTCAGTATGTACATTTCCCACAAACAACTGCATGCGAGACGTGCGATGTAGTTATGTGTGATGTTTCTGGTCGGAAAATATTTTTCGACACGTGATGATGCAAATGCTGATAAATTGCAATTTCCCGTAAAGTGGTGTACAACAAGTATAATATAGCCCAGAGACGTGGGGGAGTCCTTACACCTTGAATCTGCCAAGACCAAACCCCTACCACCCTGGTTGTGTCTTACTTATATAGCTGTGTATCGAGCGGAAGTGACGTAACGTTAATAACCTTGAACCAACATCATGTAGTATTGGAGTAGATAAGTCGTCACGGTGTCCGAATTGAGGCTATCTGAGTAGTACAAAACATGTGATTGAAAGATGATTGAGAACAGTGTCGGAATTGTCGCGGTATCAAAATTATTAAGCACGCGCTTCCGTTTGATTGCTTCCATTATCACCAAATCTGTTTCTACTTGAATTGATGAGATCGAAAACCACTCATCTCCACTTTTGTATCAAATTGAGATTCTCACTTTCCAGCTCAACTAATGTGAACACACCATTTGGGATGAAAAGAAGTCATCTCCTCCCACTGGTTATAGAAAATATTGAGCATTGAAATCTCTATTCAGTTTGAAAACATGCCATATCCTGGAGATGACTTGTTCTCTAAGTAAACTTGGAAATATTCCACCAGATGGAGATTTCGATCCTATACATACCCTTATGATTACCAGTGCAGTGCAATGCAGTAGATGCTTATTAATGCTCTAGCATATTCACTATAATGCTAAAGTAGAAGAGGCTCTGGCTAACACTGATCCGAAACTTTAGACTCGCACCGGAAATGAACAGTAAATGGTAATTTGCATAGGAAATGAGCAATAAATGATAAAATATATTATGTATAAACCATTTTATAAGAGTACTGGTAAATTCATATATAAGTATCCGATATATGGATCCTCTGGGGTCTTCGTAGTACGAGAAATTCTCGTAAATGGTAAACTGACATCGATTCTGGTGCGCGTGAAACAAGGTTTTGGTACTACTTAGAATCACACTCTTGTCTAGATTTCTGCCACACAATGACCCTACCATAATACCTCAGTTCAAATTTGATGCGTAGAAAACTGAAACACGGAATCACAAATGTCACTTTGCCGGCATGCTGCATACAAACTCTTAATATGTGAATGAACGACGCACTTCTCTGCAGCTTTTCACCATTAGTGCACATCAGCGAAGCTTCAAATAACTTCACTCCACGAATTTCCTTTCGTGCCAACAAAATTTTCACGCTTCCATCTTACTGTCATACTTTGATCTGCTGTACCCAGGGTTTCCATCCACATCCTTCTGTTTCTTCGCTAGGTTAAATGAAAATGTCTTTGTCGTTCAGGGTTCACAAGATTGTTTTTTTTTAAGTTAGGCACCTACACATTAAAATGTGGCTGTCGTAATAGAAACAATTTCGGTTTTCAGGGCACTTTTTCGCACGGAGAGCATTGCATATTAAAGCTGTTTTCATGTACACCATTACATATAAAATATATTTAACGCATACAATATATGAAGGCTGATTCGTGCTTCCGTGATATTTTATGAATTTTTCAAACTACAAAAAATTGTGTTTTGCGCATGTGTATTTGAGGCCCAGTAGCTCTGGTGGGGCAAAATTTAAAAATATATTTTTTCACGTTATATATTTTTCAGAAGAAATTACGGTAGAATTTTGAACTTTAATGACTCGCTTTGCTTCGCTGGGAGCTCTGCCCCCAGACCATAAGTGTACATTTGGACTCGACCTCGCTCAATCTCGACCTCACGACGGTTCTTTGACCTCGACCTCGCGATGGATTTTCGTCCCTGACCTCGCTCAACCTCGAACTCGCGATCTCACTTCGACGTCAACCTCGCTCAACCTCGACCTCGCGAAGGGACTTCGACCTCTGCCTCGCTCAACCTCGAACTCGTGATCTCACTTCTACCTCGACCTCGCGAAGGGATTTCGACCTCAACCTCGACCTCGCGAAGGGACTTCGACCTCGACAGCACTCAATCTCAACCTCGACCTCACTCAACCTTATTCTGTTGATTGCTTTTTCAACTGTCAGCGGACTCAGGCAGATCATAGAGAAAGAAGTTTGGTTTTTGGGGCACACTAATTTCATGTTAGGAAGCTAGTTACTCTGTGTGATTTGAGGGTGTACGTCACAGAAACGCTCATTTAGTGAATCAGTGGCAATGTGCATAACTGTCTCATCTACAGAATGTTTTTTACCTCTGATACCTAAAACTTTTTAATTTATTCCACATTTGATTCTGATTTTCTCTGTTGATCATGTCATATGCAAATTTCAGCTTAGCTTGGTGTACGGCTTGGGTGCAGTGGTTTCGAAGCACTCTATAGGTTTCAAAACTTACCTGGGTAGTAGATTTTAAGATCTCTTGGATATTTTGTATAAGTTCCATCTCGACTAGCCGATAAGTTCAGTAGTTCATCTGTAATCGATAAGGTAGGATGGTGAGAGACACGTTTTCTTTTTATGGGAGCATGAACGCTATAAAGCTGAAGAATTAGCGAGTTAAGATAGGAAAGTTGATCATCGACTGATGGGAACAAATTTGTTAAATGCCATGGTAAGGAGGCAGCATCCGCCAACAGAGCATCATTTTCAATCTTGTTTAGTTCTCTATACGATATAATTTTCGGTTTAAGCTTGGGCAATTTTATCGAATATAAGATCGTGTCTGGAAATCCCAGAAACCGCAAACTGACCAAATTTAAGATCTCTGCTCATGCTTGTAGTAAGAATTAGTTCGAGAAGACTGTCACATGTGGCTGCATGGTACGTAGGCTGAAAAGATCAGGCAGAAAGATTTAATGATGTTATAGTATCCATAAATTTTGACACTTCTGCCTTGGAGGAAAAAAAGACGAAATTTTCATCACCAAGACTGAGGCAATGCTCATAGAGTGGGAGAAATTTACTTATTTCTTCTTCAAATTTCTGAAATAAGCTCGTGGGGGTCGATATGCTGCTGCCAGCAGGATTTTCTTATTCTCCACTTTAATTTCCAAAATGATATACTCGGTAGGAAATTGATATGCACTCGATGATTGAGCTAGAATTTTTGCATTTAGATCATGACGTAGATAAATTCCCTTTGAAACCCGGTCATTGCGATAAAATTTCAAATTAGGCAAACGTAAAAGGTCATTTTAATACTAGGCTTCGTCCAACTTTCGTTAACTGGTACTGCATGTATATTATCAATTGAATTTAACAGGATTTCAAATTCCACAAAATGTTTTAGTAAACTTTGCGCATTGATGTGTATCGCATTAAAGCTGTGTCTGGAAATTTAATTAAATTCACTTTGTAACAAAGTAACTGTCTCTAAATGACGAGAAATCTTTGGTTCCTATCTCTCGAATGCAGAATATATATTATAAAATTTCGTAAATACAACATAAATGTTTGCGTCAATAGAGTTTAACGTATTCGTCAAAAGACAGGGAAGAAAGAAGCAATTGAGAGCAGAGATTTGAATTATGTAGTCTCAGTGGTAGGTGAACACGCTGTTCGTGCTAGTCGTAATTCAATATTAAAAAAAAACTTGGTCATTTATATATTATGTAAAATGTAACAGGAATATGTTGTATATCTTAATTTTGTTCAGATATATTTCCAAAATGGCTACCAGACCTATTGTTGTATAGAGTGGATAACCTAAACCGCTGGAGCTAGAAACACCAAATTTGGTATGAAGATACATAATCACTAGTAGATTACGAAAATATTACAAAATGTCTTCGAAGACCCATCTTGGATCCAAATGAGCGGACCCCAAAAATCCAAAAGTCATTTTCCACATCGTTTGAGCTAGAGATTCGAAATTTGGGATAAAGGTGTATTATCACGAGTAGTTTAGGGAAATATTACATTTTGAAAAATCCGCCATATTGGATTAAAAATGGCCACTCGAAAACAATTTTCCACACCGTTCGAGCTAGAGAAATCAAATTCCGAATGAAGGGTGTACCATCACGAGTAGGTGACGGCAATATAAGAAAACGTTAAAATAGTCGGCATCGTTAATCCAAAATGGCTGCCCAAAACTCATTTTCAAAAACCACTAAAGCTAAAGAAACAAAATTTAGTACGACTGTACATCATCACTAGTAGGTTAAGAAAATATTACAAAATGTCTCCAAAGACGGCATCTTAGATCCAAAATGGCGGACCTTGAAAAAACATTTTTCACACCCTTTGCGCTAGAGATACGGAATTTGTTATAAAGGTATATTATCACGAGTGGTATAAGAAAACATTACAATATTTTGAAATAGTCGGCATGTTGGATTCAAAATGTCCACCCAAACCCATTTCCAAACCACTGAAACTGTAGAAACTAAATTTGGTATGAACGTGTATCATCACGAGTAGGTTACGATAAATGGGGCAAACATCCAGTATTTGAGTGCAACCCCCCGCTGGACCCGGAGTCAAATCTGTACCATGCGGTCCCAGTCCCGGAGAGAGTCTGGTTACGATAAAGGGGGCGCAGATCCCTAAATTACCCAAATTGGGGGCGCAGCCCGATACGGAGGGCAGGGGACAACGCGACCAGCGAAACGAAGCAAGTCTATAAATCAAAGTGACTGTTTGTGTTATTATCACGCAAAAACGGCTTGACCGTTTGGAATGATTTTTCTCACATTATCATATATTGAACCCTTGTGTAAAATTATCATATCGGTCGCCATCTTGGATTCAAAATGGCCACCCAAAAACATTTTCCACACCGTTTGAGCTAGAGATACGAAATTTGGCATAAAGGTGTATTATCATGAGTAGTATAAGAGACATTACAACATTTTGAAAAAGTTGCCTTCTTGGATTCAAAACAGGCATCCTGAACCATTTTCTACACCTTCTGAGTTAGAGGAATGAACTTTGGTACTAAGGTAATGAGTATATCACGATATGATTGCCCAAAAATGCATTTTCTAAACTACTGAAATTAGAGAAACGAATTTTGGTATGAATGTGTACGAGTAGGTTACAATAAATTTAACAAAACTTCCCTATGAGGGTGCAACGCCCGGAGGTATAGGGCACATCTGCACCGTAAGGGCGAAGCCCCCAGAGAGTCTGGTTACGATAGAGCGGGCGCAGGGCCCCAAAACTTCCTAAGTTGGAGAACAACCTGCCACGTGGAAGCGGGTATTCGTTACAGTCCCGATGACTGTCGCCAACATATTTTATTCACTTCGCACCAACAAGCGGGCAAATGGGCAAAACTCCCCTATGGGGGCACAGCCCCCGGGGATTATGGGAATTGATCTGGACTATGTTGGCGTATCCTCCTGGTGAGAGCCCGCAAAACTAACCAAGTTAGGGGTGCGGCCGTCACGGCCAAGCGAGTATTGGTGACAGTCCCGATGACTGTTGCCAACATATTTTATGCACCCAACACCAAAGGCCTGGCGAATCAGCCAGTCTTGAATAAAGAAAACAGTGCTTTCTGACAAGCTTGATTACAGATGTATACTTAGTCACAAAAATAAACTAAAGCGTTACAGTTTCTGAAGTATACCACTTTCTTATTCCGACTAAGTTTTACTATACTGAGCTATATAGTTCAGTGACCAGTAGTTTTTCATACCGCGAACCCCTTTTACTATGTCTTCTGGCCGGCGAACCCCAAAAGTACTTTTCTTGTTTATAATAGGCGGTTTCATTTCATTTTCGGTTTATTAAACCTTGAGGAGCGTATTTTATACACAAATAAACACAGTCCCCGCGACTGCCTTGGACACAACCTGTGACCTTCCTTGGGGTCGAAACTCCCACGCTGAGAAACTCTGGTTTAGCCTAAAGAAAGAGGTTATATGCTTTCGAAACTGTAAGTAAGGCTTTAGTTTCTTTTTTTTATTACTAAAGTATAAACAGATTAATTAAGAAAAATGATTTCATGAAATCTTTCAAGATACAGTAGAAGTCCGATAGTCTGGCATGTTTGGGACCGGCCCGATGCCGGATTACCGAAAATGTCATACTATCGGACGGTACCTCTTACTACTGGTATATTCTAAGCCGTGCAGCGAAAACAGCTGTAACACGTTGTTTTGCAGTAAAATGTTGAATGGCAGAATCATTAACTTTAGCTCAAAATTACGCCAGTACCAAATTTTTATTCAACACATTTAGTTTACATGTACATGAAAATGAACTGAATGCATATACCTGGACCTGTGTGTGGTGAAGCCGAGATCAGCCGAGTAAAGTCGGAACGCTTCCGAAGAATTCTGATTGCGTCTAACAGTAGCAGACGCGTAGTGGACACTTCCGATCGGTTCCGAACTTCACCGAGCGCTTTCAACTGTCGTTCACAAGCGTTAACAGGATAAAAAACCCTGAGATGGTGCTGGACAATCGGGCGTTCCGAACTATTGGATGCCGGTCTATCTGGCTTCTACTGTAACTGGAAAATATAGAACCATTTTTGAAGTGGCTGTATCAAAATTTTAAAGGCGTTCATGTGTTCATTTGAAGGGTGTTTATAAGGAAAAATACATTATCTTAATTACTTGATACTTCTAGAAGTAGAACTTCTAAGGAAAAGAAAAGCCCTCAGTAATTGCTCTACGCTATCGTTGGGCGAAATACTGTCGTTGAGAAGAAAGCTCACTTGTTCTCATATAGAACATTAGCATTATCGAACTATGTCAATTGAACTATTGCAACATTTATAACGCAGTCGTAGTAAACATCTCATTTATCACAAGTGCTTTGCAGATAAAATAACTTAATTTAGTAATGCAGATATTTATTCAAATTGAGAGATTGTGATATAACGATAACGTTCATGTGTTACAGAGATAAGACATAAAAAATAGTTTGTTTTCCGATTGTGATTTTAATTATCTTAGTTTTTTTGTATAGTACGTTTCTTGAAGTGTATCCTAATTTCAATATAAACACTATATAAAAGGAGATGGACTCACTTCTCTCAAAATACTCTCAAAACATTGATTAAGGTAAGTAGTTGTCCGTATGATTTCTTTCGATAGTTATGGGATCAACAGCAGTTTTTTAGCCCTAAACTTTAAGAATATGTTCAGCATTTTTTGTGGTTTCAAAATACTCGCTTTCTCATAGAAGATTTATGAAGCATTACTAACAAATTCTTATTTTAAATTAATAGAAAGAGGAAAATATTGTTTCTTTCTTAAAATAACTACTGATATTTGATGCAACGAATTCTGATTTAAATATATTAGTAAGGTGGAATTGTCATTATATGCGATTTGCTTGTCTCGTTTGATTTTTTGCACATTGTTCAGATATTTGGTGTGCAGAATCAGAAAAAGTTGAGTGCCAAATTTTCCACTTTCGATCTCACGTATTGTTTTCAATATGGTGGACCCAATTTCGCGTGGCCTCTAAAGTCTAAGCTAAGTACTTCTGGAGAAATATTCCTCCATTTAATCCATCAAATACACACATGAAAGACTCAAATTGCTGAAGGTTTTTGAACCCATTTTTTTAATATTTCAGACTGTGAGGTGAGGCATGGAGCCCGGGCGATCCATTCACACTGAGAAAAACGCTTACATTGCCAGTAATGTAAAGGTAACATTTGCAGTATTACGTAGTTTGCGTACATATATACGTACGGAACACCACGTAAGAAACCCACGTTCAATGAAATTGGCGATTAGTGGTGCCTGCATTAGAAGTAATGCCAAATGGAAAAAGTCTTTATTCCGTATGATTCCTACGCCTTCCTGTTGTTTCTCCATGCCACAATTTTTGGTAGGACGGAATATCATGCCGACTGGTAAAATGAATAAAGTGACTTCATATAGAAACACAGGCAAGCAGGATGGAACCTCCTGACAAGAATGAAAGAAGGAGAAGTCAGTATATACATTACAGAATTAATTTCCTACGGCGAAGCAGAGGGGTTGAGTCATATGAAAACGAACCTAACTTACCACAGTTAAAAGTGCGACATAAAGTACCATGCAATGACCTTCCGATTCGGGTGCATTATCAATTCTTTCCGTCTGATACATCTATATATTCTGGAGGTAACTCGCGTACACCATGTACAGACCGGGACCTACAACCACGACAGCTGGACGGTCAGTAGGTAAGGAGCAGCCCTCATTACGAGCCTGGGTTACCCTACAGGAAGGCAGGACGGCTGCTACGTACTGGCATGTTAGTGCAAATTACTTCATGACGTCATTAAAATGGCGTCATGAAGTCGCCCATGCAGTTTGCCTGCCAGGCAGAAGGAAATAACATTTTACACAACAGATGGCCGATAATGTTGTTTACTACGTCCGTACGACTATCGCCTGAAAAATAAGACTGCAGATCGGAACGTACGTATCCGTAAGGAGGTTCCATCCTTAAATCCTAGGACAACTTTTCTCCGTGCAGTCGTAGATTTGCTGTTCTTTTAAGGATGCCTCCCCATATATGAACTGTTGTGTCTATAACTCGTGGGGGGAAGGGGGGTGCCGACCCACAGTACGGCTGATTCCAAAAAAGTTGGCAAAAGTCAAGTAAATGATTTCAAAATCTGTACTCGTCTTTCATCCCTTATTGACAACCCCCATCCGTAAAAAAGCCTGTAAATACTGGTTCAATCAAGATGCATATCATTTTCATGTTTTTTTGGGTCACTGATTACGAAACTGAAATCAGAGTTGCAAAATTTAGCCCCCTTAACAACATTTTAACATCTTAGCGTATACTTAAATTATATTTTTGTTAAATTAAATATTACGTTGTTTTTTATATATGATTCCTGATTACAAGTAAATTGAGTAATAATTAATAAATATGTTTGCAAATGTTTTGTTATATAATAACGGAATTATGATAAAATTAATGTAAAGAAAATAGTTTTATTAATTATACCCATAAATCAATTTAATATATTAAAATGTAATTACAAAAAAAATCCGTCTCATCTAAATTTATAGATGCGTCAGTGTCTTCTGCAAACTAACAACTTCAGTTGATAAGGCTACCCCCCTCTCTCTCTGTATATATATCAGGCACGCACCCACACACACATTTATATATATATATACAAACATAAACACTGATCCAATTTATCTTCTTTTGATGTTAGATTATCCAATTATCTATCTTTCGCTTTTCATTTAGTCGTTAATTCTAATATTACTTTCACTCACTTGGCTTCACTGCGGGTGTTGCGCTTTCATAGGGGAAGTTTGCCCTATTTATCGTAACCTACTCTTGGTCATACACCTTCATACCAAATTTCGTTTCTCTAGTTTCAGTGGTTTGCAAAATGGTTTTTTGGGCGGCCATTTTCGATTTAGATGTCGTCTTTCTCAAAATGTTATATTTTCCTAATCCTTTAAGATAATAATTCTTTATGCCAAATTTCGTATGTCTAGTAGGGCTGGTCGATTCTTTTCAGACGTTGGGGTTCGAGTTATCAAAAGTTGTGCATTTGTACCAAATCAAGTCATGCCAAATACGGTCGTCCTAAACAATATCTAACCGGACCCCTGGACCCCTAAAGGGCTCAATTGTTTTTTTGCAAACCAAGGAATAAAAATATGATACCAGTTTCCACATTTTGGGGTTCGAGTAGTTATGAAAAGTTGTGCTTTGATACGAAATTTAGCTATGTCAAATGTGTCCCATTTGGGCAGTCAAGCGCTTTTGGCCGTTTTCTAAGTAAAATTTTCGCGGGCTCCGGGGCCCGGCTAGAAACATTACATAACATTCTACAACTTTTGCATGCTACTCAAACTCATATTTCTAAAAAAAATCAGCCCTTTTCAAAATTATCATTTTGTCTTTCCCCCGGAGCACGGGTAAGTGTTTTTTGATCCGGCTGTATTTGCAGTGACCAAACATAACATAACATTCTATAACTTTTGCACGGTACTCAAAGTCAACTTTTTAAATTTTTTTTCGGGGCCCCCAAAACGGCCGATTTTTTTAAAAAAAATTAGTCTGAGTAGCGTGCATAAGTTGTAGATTGTTACAGTACATTACGTTTGTTCGCCGAAACACAGCCGGATCAAAATATCTATCCGGGCTGGTACGTCAGAAGGCCCGGTCAAAAGGGCCCGAGTCAAAAGAGTCCCGCGACAAAAGGACCCAGGTCAAAAGGGCCCGGGCCCATAGTGTCCTTGGTACTCCTGGGCACCTTGGGAAGGTAAAGGCGGTCGAGCATGGGACTAACCATCCCACCTCACTTCGTACCGTAGGTCAAGAAAATGTGGAGCGCTACCTCCACATCCCCCATGAGTCGTTCACTGTGCGTGCGTATCGTACAGGGCCAGCCTTTTTTAATCCCAACCAAAGCCATACTTTACGAGACGCACTCAAAAAGGGACAAAAACCTCTTTTGCTATGTATAATGGGGAAAGCTGATTTTGCAAGCCTTTTATGTGAAAAACGTAATACGGATATATTCTCTCTATTAGCTACTTTTGCTATGTGGGCTGAGCATGCTTCAAACGTTTTTATTTTCCTTATTTCAGATTAACAATGTGATTGAAAATCAAGGGGTGATGTGAGTGGAAGGACATAACCTTTTGATTTTACATCACGTTGTGTGTTATATCCGAAATTAAATTTAGATTTATTTGCATTCAATAGACCAGATACATGCAAATTGCAAGCTGGTATAGAACATGTCAGTCCGAGTATATACAGACTTAATTTTAAAAAAAAAAGCTCAAATATAGACATACACACACTTGTACATGTATGTAGGAAAGTAATAACATTTGAAGTACACTCGATACCGTGTAACAAAAGTAGCCAATATGGAGAATTAAATAACACAGATACTATTATCATCCCTGGAGCGTCTTGTAAAGTATATCTCCTAAATTAATTCCCCCCGAAAAATAGTTATTACTGAATAATTAACCTACTTTCTCACTGTAGTTTCCTGATTCTACGCTTTAATCTAAGCCAGAAAACTGTGCCAATGAGGTAATAGTTTCACTCTGTACCTCCATAGGCCATCTCTTTCTACTTATCCGTGTAGAAAACGATGTAAATATTATGATATTATAGAAGAAAATCTCAATTTTACTTTTAAACGTTTCCAACGGAGTAATCACTCCTCTTGAACAGTGATTTCGGGGCCGACTTCGCTTCTATTCGATTAGTACAATGAATCCATCTTGCAGGTCAGTGTTCTTTTCCTCAACCAAAACTCTTACAGTTTCCGATCCATTAACAGCAATAAAAAGTTATAGTGACATGTTATTAACTAACAGAGTTTAGGTTGGGTTAAGTTAGATTATGTACTTCAAGTCGTCTCGCCTTCGAAAGCAGCACCCGACGTATACTAAGAAAGACCCGTAAGTAGTTAATTTTAATGTTTGTAACGTAATCCAAGAAAGGCGGTGATGTATAAACAAAGAAGCAACTCTATATAACCTAGTGATGTACAGACTAGCAAATTAACCTTCGAGGTTAATAAGTTAAACCAACGACAGAAAACCGTCTTTGCTCTAGACACAGTCTTAATATGGCCTTAAACAGATGCGTGCGCAGACCTTCGAGATTAATAACTTAATGCAACGAAAGAAAACCGTTGTTGTTCTAGAAACAGACTTAAAGGTTAAATAAATAAAAGGTAGATTTAAAATGGAAACGATTATACATTTTAAAATGTTAAACCGGTAAAATGGAGCTACTTTACAAACATTATAACATTAAAATTTTATTTTTGCGAACCTGTTGTGCACATTGAGATAAAAAAAACTTAAAATTGCTTACACGAAACAGTGTTGGATATCACAAAGTTTTATGGTTCTTAGTTCAGTGGGAGAAACGTGTGAGCGAATGTGTAAATTTGAGCTAATGTATATATTGATATATCTATTACAGTACAAAAATTTTGAACACTTGAAAATGTGAGGCACTTTAGTTTGAACAACTTTCCCCTACTTTACAGTTTGGTGGAAGTATCTCTCATTTTACACAGTTTCAAAATTATATTTGAAACAAAAAATTAAGTGCAAGTTATGAAACTATCAACATAAACAGCACCATTTTAAGAAAATCAATTTTGACAGTGATAGTTTTTTTTCTGTTGACAAAGCGATTGACCTCACTTTACATATTTACAAAGTTTGAAATTGAAAATTATGAGCCAAGCCCCGAAGAAAGTTTTCCAAGGGTCTTTGACCGTAATCTTCAACAATAGCGCGTACACGTCTTCTTACTTTCCTGTACTTTTTCCGACTGGCATGCAGAATTTGTCCCGCAACTACCTGCTCCGTTTGTACTTCATTCATCCTTTGCTCTTTCTTCAGTCCGTCAATGAATTTAAATATACAGATATGATAGGCTCCAAGAAAAGCACTGCGTTTTCTATGTCATCCTTCGACATCGTTGTTTGTTCTCGGGAGATTTGCAAGAGTTGCTTCAAGTTCGTTCCATTTGATGGACCATATAATGGACGACGACTATTATCGCCGCGTTGAGGACAGCCAATCCATGTGTCTTCGAAATAGTCTATTAAAGGTTGTAATAGCTCTGCGTTTTCAGCAAAGAACTCGGTCTGCAGCAAAACATCGAATGCCTGTTCAACATCATTCTCCGGAACGAACGCAAGACATGCCAATTATCTTACATTGAGAGCGAAATCTGATTTCTCTAAATATCTTGTAAGGATTTGTTCATTGCTTCGAATTTTACGCCAAATATTCTGTGTGAAATGGAAGAAACACCCACGAATATTCACTCCAGGAATGACTTCACGGAATGTGTTTGCTGCGTCAATTTTAAAATCAATGATAATGCTTGACGGATTGAGATTGGGTCTGTGATTCTTCAGCTGATCTAAGACTCTTCGATACGTGGCTTGTTGTTTATTCTGCATTAGAACGAACACTACTGGCACCACGATAGAATTTCTTAAAACATGAATAGTACACAATTGTTTGAATAATACCGGCACGACCTTGAAAGCACCATCTGATGCCAGATCTGGGGATTCACAGAGGAGATCTAGATTTCTTTCCGTTGCATAAACAAGTATACGATTTGGACCGTCCCCAATGTCATCCAAGAGAAACCTATGATTTGTTAATGTCACCTGGTAAGGAGGGGGAATAACTTAATTATTGATGTCCGCAGGGTTCGCTGGTACCATCTCAGTCGTTTTCCTTATCCTTTGTACTTTTCTCTTCATGGTAGAAATACTTGGAAGTGCAGACTTACAGCTGCTGAAGATATATCAGTTGTACATGACGCGATTACATTTGCAGGCGGGTCGTTGCAAGAAGAGGCAGTTGTTTTTACTTGATTCTGAATTCTTCTTTTCTCAGATTCCACTGGTTGAGGCAAATGATTATGTGAATATCTTCCTTCCATTGTTGAAGCGAATAATATATCACTGTTGTCCTCCATACCTGTCGTATGTGCACGTCCCGCACACTTAGCAACCCTGTATTCAATGCACTTCTAAGCTTCATTACCCCCACTAAGACTTTTATCATGTCTATAAATATAGTTATTGTGAAAAAGTTGACGCACCCCCTTTTGACTCACTATAACATGAAGAGTTGAATAACAATAGCTTAAGTTGAATAATACACAAACGCACAGCACAGAAGACCACAAAGAACTATCCAATTAAATTACAGGTTTTAATCGCAATAATAGTGTCTACCCGGCGTAAAATACTTACTAGAATTTTTAAATATGTTGAGTGCTTTTAACTAACGCCACTAGTTTCTTATTTTCTCCTTGATATATGAGTAGGCTGTACTCTGCTTGTTAACGCTCATAAACCTGCTTTGCACAATATTAACATAATTATGTGCTGAATCTTGTAATATGTATTGTGCGATTGTTCTGCTATCTCCCGACCTTCATCGAACTTACTTTTTATCAAACAATTTATTAGAATTATGATTTAAACAGTTTAACTGAATTTATTTACCAAAGGTCAAGAAATAATTTGTTTATTGTATATTTGGGGCTAGGTCAGAACCCCCAACGGTCAGAAAACCTAAAAGTAAAAACGGTCAGAACCCCCACACAAACGGTCAGAATCCCCACAAAACTGCCAAAAATCCCAAACACCCAAATGGTCAGAACCTCCAACGGTCAGAAACCCCAAAACTAAAAACGGTCAGAACCCCCACACAAACGGTCAGAATCCCCAAATGCGAAAACGGTCAGAACCCCCACATACATGGTCAGAATCCCCACACACATGGTCAGAAACCCCACACACATGGTCAGAAACCCCACACAACGGTCAGAAATCCCACACAAACGGTCAGAATCCCCAAATACGAAAACGGTCAGAACCCCCACACAAATGGTCAGAATGCCCACACAAACGGTCAGTCCCCCCACACATAAACGGTCAAAACTCCCATAAAAACGGTCAGAAAACCCAAACTTGAAGACGGTCAGAAGACCCACATGACTAATGAGATCCCAACGCAAACGGTGAGAAACACAACACAAACGGTCAAAGCCCCACACGAAGTGTCAGAGTCAACAAATGCAGAAACTGTCGCCAGAAGAGTTAGATTAAACTGTCGATCAACTCTAAAATTTAGAAAATTATATTTCAAAATAAAATTAGCAATGTAATAAATAAAAAGAAAAAAATCAGAATTGTTTTTGACATTCAATTTTGGTAAACGTGGTAT